>JANIHY010000004.1:30964997-30984640 GCA_027479065.1 Erythroxylum brevipes | reverse complement strand
GTAAATTTGAAGGTACCATGCCAAAAATGATACTCAATCCTAGGTTTTGCCACATAATAAAAAAAACAAACAAATAAAAATAATTATTGAAGTACTTAATTAAAATATGTTATTTAATTCTAGGAAAAATAAGATATATACCTTTTATAATTTTTCAACTCCATCTCTTTCACTATTCATTTTTAAAAAGTTTGACTTCACACCCTATCTCATAAGCGCCAATGTTATGAAGTAATGAAAGAGCCTACATACATAAACATATTTCATAATGTTTCAAATAGTGAAAGAACCTACAAACACAAACATACTAAGCATCTAAATGAAAGTAAGTGTTAAGGTTTACAAAATCTTGTTCTCTCCCAATTCTTTTTTTTAAAAAGGATTAGTCCGGGGACTAATCCCTCCTTGACGGGAACATCTCAAATCAAGGAGGGCTACCGCTGGCCTAGGAGTTTGTTGCATTCCCAAGAGTCGAACCCTTGACCTCTTGGTTAAGCGACGAAGATATGTGCTTGTGAGATCTCACATCGGTTGGAGAGAGAAATGAAGTACGCCTTATAAGGCTACAGATACCTCTTTCTTATAGACACGTTTTCCATGGCCTAACGGTCTTGATCTCATCAGAAATTCGAGGTTAAATGTGCTTGGATGAGAGTAGTTCTAGGATGGGTGACCTCCTAGGAAGGCCTCGGGAAAAGCAAAACCGTGAGGGTTTGGCTGGGTCAAGACTCAAGGCGGACAATATCTGTAAGCGGGTGATCTAGGGTGTTATAGATAGTATCAGAGCCGGTACCCAAACCGTTGTGTCAGCTAGGCTGGACCTCAAAGAGGGTTGAGCTCTAAGGAGGTGGAAAGTGTGAGATCCCACATCGGTTGGAGAGGGGAACGAAGTACGCCTTATAGGAGTACAGATACCTCTTCCTTATAGACGCGTTTTTTATGGCCTAATGGACTGGATCCTATCAGAATTCCGAGGTTAAATGTGCTTGGATGAGAGTAGCTCTAGGATGGGTGGCCTTTTGGGAAGGTCTCGGGAAAAATAAAACCGTGAGGACTTAGCTGAGCCAAGACTCAAAGCGATCAATATCTGTAAGTGGGTGATCTGAGATGTTACATTTCTCCTGTAACAAATCTAGGGTCATCATTTGGTCCATTATTCAACCTAGAAAATTCACCTTTATCACCAACACCTTGAAAGCCCTCTTTATTTTTTTTTACCCATTTTCAGTAATTGGACTAGCTTTTTGGTATCGCCATTCAACATTCTTATTCATTTTTCAGCATTGACTAGCTTTAGCTTTGTTTCATCAAGTTCATCTATTGTTGAGAACAATTTGCTCTCTAAATCTTGAATGAAATCCTTCATAGCTAAATTTTCCTTCTTTAGTTTCTTAGTTTGCTTACCTATTTTCATTTTAGATATATTAATTCATAAGCCTTACAAATGTCTTCCTTTTTGAATTCTAAGACATTGTCATTATAGTCACAATTTCAAATAGAATTTTGGATTGATTTGTCTATATTTACCTTGTCAATTTCTTCTTTGGTTGCTACTAAGCAATCAATTGGACTTTTACTGTCTAAAGCAACCAATGCAGCAAGATTACTCACAATTTCTTCTTCACTATCATACTCATTTTTTGATTCATTTTCACTTCAAGTGCTTATGTAAGAATTCTCTTTTATCTTTTAAGAGTGTTAGCACATTTCGCTTGTATATGTTCGAAACCTTGACATTTGTGATATTATATTTTCTTTGCCTTTCTTTTACCTTTTTGACTCTTTACCTGTTGTTTGAAATTATTGTTCGATGAACTCCCGCTATTTTATCTAAACTCGGGTTTATCTTTCTTCACCTTCTTTAGCCACTTACTGAAATTTCTCGTCCGTAACACGATATCTTCATTTTCATCAGAGTCATCTCTTAAATCATTCATGGATTTACCAACCTCAGTTTACAATGCCAACCTTTTGTTCGTCTCACGCTTATCTCTCAATAGGTTCATCTCAAAATTTGTGAGAATCCTAATTACCTTATCTAAGGGTAACTCATTGATATCATGGGCTTCTTTAATGGCTCAAATTTTTGGTATGAATCTAGTAGGTAGTGATCTCAATGATTTCTTGACAAATTTCAAGTTTGACTACTTTTTTACAAGTTGATGTGCTTGATTGGCAATATCACGTAGTCGCTCATAAAAGTCTCCAATAATTTCACTTTCTTCCATCTCAAGCTCCTCAAATCTAGTAGCCAACTTTTGAAGTTTTGAAGCTACAACCCATTTTGGTCCCTCAAGTTTTATTTGTAATGTATGCCACGCTTCTCTTACTGATTCACATGTTAATATCATATTGAAATGCCCTTTATCCACAGCACTAAAAATTGCATACATTACTTGAGAGTTGCTGACCACTCCCTCTTCTTCAACCCTTATGCATTTAGATGGATCTTTAAGTACCCCTTCATACTTTTCATCAATCCTCATTGGATGTGTTCAACTATTCAATACTGAAGTCTATGCTTTAGTTCTTTGTGCTTGAATAAATACTTTCATTATTGCTTTCCAAGTAGGGTAATTAGAATCATCTAGTAATGATGGCCTAGTGATTGATGCTCCTTCTTTAGTAAGTATAATTGCGGAAAACCAATCTACATTAACTTGATGCACCAAGTTCTAATTAGGAGAACCAAGCTCTGGTATCAAATGAAAAACTCAAAGGTTATAGTTCCGTAATAAATGTGTTCTACCGTAATTGCTTTGAACTAAACCTAACAATTGCTCAATAGAAAGCAACTGTGTTTGCAACTGTAAATTTTTCCATAATTAAAACGCAAGAAAAATAATCAAATATACAACAAGTGAATCAACAATCAAGATTAACACAGTTTGAGACACCCAACTTACGTTTACAGGGCTCTTATCCAGTTTAATCAACCCTTGACACTATCCACTTAACCTCTGACACTATCCACTCGTACTTACACCATATGAAAGTATTCAACTCTCAATAGCACGACTATCTCGTGTTAACTTCAATAGAGAATTTATGCAACACCGAAAAAAGATAAAGATAAAACATAAATCTCAAGTGATTAAAACAAAAATAAAGTAAACAAAGTGACACTTAGTTAAAAGAAAATTCCTACATGTGTAGCCTCATCAACTTGAAATCATGGGAAGTTGTCCAAAAAGAATTCTATTGTTTACCTTTGAAATAATCACTTAAGCATCCCACACATATAGCCATAAAATCATCAAACAAACAAGTGTTTTATCAATGAAACATCATAAAAATATAGCTACAAAATTGATTAGTTTTCTGCACATTTTTTCCTCACAAAAATGATGATCCAACAGTGCAAATCATTCATGCACATCTAAAGAAAACGCAGCTGTCAAAGATTGCTCAAATCACCGATAAATCTGCCTGTATATCTTCATTGAACACATGTCTATCTCTAATTGTACATATCAGATAAATCCTATCTTCTTTAGGATTTTATTTCAAATGGGATTCCTTCATTATTCTGAATAGTGAAATCATATACCAAGTGAATTTCTTATCACTAATGATATACTAAATATATCTAACTAGAAATAATATCCAAAAAAATAAATTAGATATCTTAGCAAATATCTTAACAGAGTTAAACATAGAATAAGTTGGTGTACAATTTGCAGTGGAGTCATAACACTTTGTCATCATCTGTTATTCTCATGAAATCAACATATGACTTGCCATTTAACTTTCGAGAAAAGAATTCTTTAAAGTACTTCTCCAGTGGCATTTGCCGGAAGACAGCTGGATTATTCGAGTCAATGATGCTGGATGCAGGGCCAAGTAGAGCGCTTAGCTTTGGGCTGTAAAAAGTTGCAACAGACAACCTTTCTTTTGCTGAGTTCACTATTGCCCTGTGTTCAATGCTCCGATAAATTCCATTGCTGAAAATCTGCAGATGAAAAAGTGAAATGTGTGGAAATGCTAACAAAAATCCTGTTTATAGAGAGAGACTAACTCTTTCTTTAGCTTATTGGTAATGCTTTTTACTTCTTTCCTCAAATGCTTCTGAGGTCATTGTAACTTGAATTCAATGCAATAAGTTAGTAGAACTGATACCTCCATGATGTCCCCGACGTTAACAACAAAAGCATTTGGAAGTACCCTAACAGGAATCCATCCTTCTTCCTTACGAATTTGTAGTCCTTCAGTTTCGTTTAACTGAAACAGAATTGTTAAAGCGTCAGCATCTGAATGAGGAGTGAAACCGATAGCCTTATCTGGTTGAGGGCATGTTGGATAATAGTTCATTCTAACTGTTTGAACTCCATCACTGAATAAGTCCTTCATTTCGTGAGCTTCCATCTTCAATGCTTTTGCCATGTAATCCAAGATTCTCATTGCTAGCTTTCTCATTTCAGTACAGTAAGCTTCCAAAGTGCACCTGCAGTTAAAGAATGAAGATGCAAAATAGAAATAAAATTATCCTGTAAGGCAATTAAACTTCCTGAACTCTTTCCTAAGATTTCCAAGGCTATAAGCGTACCTAGAAATCAGTTGTGAAGTCCATAATTCTCATTTTTTGGGATAGAAATTTGGTTATTAACTAGCTTCCAACTATGGTGCTCGGCAATTTCGAGGGTATCCCAAAATGCTTAAATTTATACCTTCTGATTTGTATAGTACCCAGTTAACAGTTTCTGGATACTCCACTTTCTGGATTGTAATCGCGGAAGGCAATGAATGAAAAATGGGGAATATACCTTAGATTTGGAGGGAGTTTGTCAAATAGTTCCTTCCTCCTCAGATCGGTCGGAAGAGTGGTTATAAAGAACATGTCACACCAGTCTAGTTTCTGCTCCTCTGAAATCACAAACAATTGCCCAAACCCTTCATGGTTATCTGTTTGCTGCCATAGCTGCTGCTTCTCTTCAAAAGGAAGCTTGAAGAAATTCTCAACTTCCATCCTGAAATTCTCCAACAATGTATTGCTAACTTTATGGTTCACAACCTGTTTTAATCAAATGAATTCAATGAAACAGAGCTCACAGCTGCACTACTAAAAGAATGCGATACGGTGTAACAACGCTAAGTACGGGACATATTTCTTGGTTGTGTAATTTATCGAGCATATTTCTCACATGGAAAAACTTGATTAGTCTCATTTTAATAGCCTAAGTTACTGATTCACCACTCAGATTACTCTTTGCATCAACTATATGCTTGATGGTTCCAGCTTTAAATCTACGACCCCTATGTAACACTGTATTGATGGATGTGGATCGAAGTTTTAACATTTGACTCCTCCGTGAAGATTAACACTTGCTCTCACCAAATCTCTACAAATACCTGGAAGAAGCCCCAGTCTTTGCAAGCAGCATGCAACCTATGCAGCTCAGACCCCACTGAATCGTCAACTTCTAATCTTTCAAGGTCAACGATTGGGACAGAAGACAGAGATCCATCCTCGGGAGCAGTGACAGGTTCCTGCTCAGGTCTAGCATACCGAGGTGGGATCCTGAGGATGGACTCTTTGACAAGCTCTTGAACACTGGGTACTATTATGGATCTTCCAAAATTAACAGGTTCTTCCACTCCAGAAGATGACTCCATCACTATCAATATCAGCAGAGAGAACAAACTTGTGATAAGCGTTTCGTACCAGTAGAGAGGATGAAGAAGTAGAAGTAGGAGTAGAAAGGAAGATTCAAACTTTGATTAAATATTGTCGGTATTATTGTTGCTTTGCCAAGTATGTGATGAAGTAATGTGTAAATTTGGCGTATTTATATAGATTGGAAATTTTGTTGCGTAACAATGCCTCCTTCCTCAAAAAAACCGTGTCCATGAAAAATCATTTGTCAAGAAGCAGTAAGGAAAGAAAACATTGGATTGCGTCTAGGATGACGACTACTAGAGATCCTCCCTTCTGCTTAGTACTTTAAAAACCATAAGATCCAAATATTGCATTAATGAGGGCTTCAGCCTTCTCAAATTCCTCCCAGTCAACTACTTTACTTTTTAAATCAAATTTTCTCTAAACATTGATTGAACAGAGGGTTCCTTCTTAAATAATGTTGTATCATCGCCCATTGTTCTCACCTGGTATGTCTTGGATGATGAAGAAATCCTGAAAACAAGAGAGAAAGTAAGATATGAAATTATCAATTTCATTGGAAATGGCAAGATAAAATTGCTGTAGCGACCCATGTGTTATACGAAAGTAGCTAATTAAACCCTGAGATATAAAATATTACTCTATTAACCTTATGTTTTCAATTTTGCTGCAAAAAAAAACCTTAGCTGTGTGTTGTTAAGGGGCTGTGAGTTAATAAAATTTCAACTCAGGGTTTTTTTTGTTAATTTTTATATGTCAAAGTTTTTTTAGCAACTTTTGAATAACACAGGGTTATTAAGGCAATAAATTCGAAATGGCAAGGATACCAAATACAGTGCTCCACTTTTAAACATACGAACAACAATATCAGGTGGTGTATTTGCATTGCTTTGAAATTGCCGCTCTCTAGGATAAAAGAAATAGGAGAGTCTTCCGAGATGTAGCTCAAGATCAAGAAACTTACAACAACAAATTGCTGCAGAAAATTAGAATCCACATCAACATATTCAAGAATAGATTTGAAGACATTCACTATTTCAATAATGTATGGAACATGTAATTATCTCAACTATGTAAAGGACTGAACATTGTTTTGTAATTCTGCCTACTTGCTTAGTTAGATAGATCCTTATAGATATGTCCAGCATATTGTAACAACTATGCTGTAATTTGCTTACTCTTGGCTTAATTCAATCACATTCAATTTCTTTCCAAAAAAGATTTCTAGCACCCATATTATCTATAATATGTTGTTTTCAATACGTTGCTATTGTTGTACAAAAATTTTAAGTCAAGCGATCAGTTACTCTGAGAATGAATGATATAGGAAAGGTGTTAAATGCCTATGGAAGCATGAGAACGACTTCTAATCTTTCAGTTACGTAGTAGATCTATTCTGTTTCTGAGAACAAATGTAATTTCACCCGTGAAGTCTCCTATTATTCGCATAATTATGTGCAATATGACATTCACCACCATCTTCTAATCCTTTTTTGGAAATTAATTCACTTTTTTGGGAAAGTAATTAATGAATTTCTTAATGGAATAATAGAGTCATTACAAAACATTACAAATCAACCATTTCAAGTCTTTGAAGTGTACGTTAGCCACACTTATAGACATTAGAGAACATTTAGAGGGTATTAGCCATGTTTTATAAGTTTAGTCTCATTTTTAGTCTTGTTGTAATGGAGTCTTTATAGGAGTTTTGTTAGAGCAATTAGTCTTAGTTTGGTTATGTACCCAACAAGTTTTATTTCAAGATATCCTTAGCATCCCCAAACAATTTGGAATTCCTCATTCTTCACATATAGTGAACCGGCATAGCAAAAACATTTTTAAATAGCTTATAGTATGTAGTCTTCATTCAAGTTGCATTTCACCATGGTTGTCCATCTAAGTGTGTCTCATGTTTGGTTGTTCTCCTTTTGGTTGAAAGTTAGAAGAAATTGTCTCCACAATTAGTTAACTGGAGCACATTTAGAGAACAGGGGGTCTAGTTTCTCCAATGTGTCTCCATACAGTGCACATTTCATATCAGGCACCTAAAATTTCAATTTGTCTCTTGTTCCTAACCTCTGTAGTATAGCTAACTAAAGTATAAAGGAATGAGCTAGTGTAATATTAGAGTCCCATATAAATTTTTGATATTGTAACTTGTCCAAGGATCTCAATAATAGCCTTTTACACAAATCAATTGAGAATGGCTTAGACTTGTGTAGCTTCCATTATATAGAATCAGGTTAGTAATAGGAAGATTTTCCATGATGATAGAAGAACAGATTGATGAATGAAAATGCTAACTCTAGTTGCCATTTTGGATAAGCATTTGAACCTAAGTATTGAAAACCACAAAACCTCTTAGACTGTGGAAGTTTGGAGTGAGATACATTAGCACTAGTGGATTACAATTGTCATACTAGAATTTTGTATTATTTCTATTTCCAATAAAATGCTCAACATAAGTTTACATAAGTTGTCTACTATTCAAGATCTCCTCAAATGCATATGATTGAGTTGGTTCTCTACTTATTTAAAAATTACTTAATTTTTATTTCTAAATAATTAGAGAACTACCTTGAAATGCCATAGTACAAATGAATATCTTAATAGATTAATGAAATTGGATTGCATGTGGCTTTTCCTCAACATGCACATTCCTCATATTTCAAAGCCTCATTTATCATATCCCCAAAAATTATCCGAATTTCATTTTGACCAATTCTATTTTTTAATTTGTATAGATCTCTTGTTGTCTTTTTTTTTGTTTGCTCTTAACTAATGAATATATTTCCCCTCTCAAATCACCTTGCTTTTTAGTTATCTTGAGTCAACTGATCCATATATTTTGTGTTCCCTTTTGGATTTATATTGGGTGTCTTCTTCAATTATTCATGGATGACAACTTTGAAGATGATTCTTTAAAGTAGATAAGTTTTGATTTCCCTTCTTTCATTAGAATCCTAATTTATAACTCATTTGATCAAATCCAGATTGTTCCTGAAACACATCTTCGGGTCTACAGTGCATGATTAATCGTACAATGAAAATGAAGATATTTTGGAACACTTTCTCTTTGAGAATTTATCTCCTATCTCTTAGGTTTCTAATAACACCAAAATCATTCAATTTAGTTCAATATTGTGAAATTTTTACTCCAAATATTTTCAAACTATTTTTATTTTGAGACAGTGCCCTAAATTCAAATTCAAATAAGAAATTTAAATTCTTAGAGTCCGATTTAGAATTTTATTTCGTCAAAAGTTTTGTATCTATATGTCTCTAGTTTACTCCAAATTAAAAATCATTCCATTTGGATAAGTATATAACAAGATATGCATAAACTACTGAAATATGTTCAGTGTAGAGAAAAGTTTGCCACGGCGAATTTCTACTGCCGAGAGGAATTCTGGCAAATTTTTACAAGTTAGCCATGGAGAAACTTAGATTTGGCTGTGGCAAACTTTACCCGAAAGAAATCCTAGCTAAATCCTTCAAGTTCGCCGTGGCGAAGCAAGGAGTTTGGCCTGACAAACTTTCACAGACACATACCTAATTTTTCAAGTTCAGGTCAGATTTTTGAGACTCTTCTAGATAGAATTTGAATTCTACTTCTGAATAAAAAATATAGATATACGTCTCTAGTTTAATAAAAATTAAGAATCATCTCATTTAGATAACTAGAGAAAAAGTTATATCTAAACGATTGAAGCATACTCAGTAAACATTTTCTAGCCAATCATCTTCAATTTTTCCAGATTTTACACCTAACATAACTTGTACAAAGATCACCATTTTCTACTTCATTTACTCCTCATTTTAACTCTATTTCATCTCAATATCATTCACCATCAAAGCATGATCTAAATTTGATCATTAACCCAAAAACAAGATATGTTCATGTACCTATTCATCAACTTGCAATTCTCATTAAAACATCCTTTTCACAACCAATCCATCTTAAAAACATGTGTAGCATAACTCATAGTTTCTTACTCATCATATACAACATCAATCATCCATAAAACAACTCCTAACCTATTATTTAGCATTTATATGGAAGAAAACATCTATCTATCTATATATATATATGTGTGTGTGTGTGTGTGTGTGTGTGTGTTCATTTCTTCACCAATGTTCTAGTATATACAAAACTCCTTGTCATGATTATTCAACCTCTAAAACATCTCTATAAATCATTAGTCATCAAGCATGTATATATAAGCAAGAAATTTACATACTCTTCATCATCCACGACACATACATACACAAAGCACCATTTGATTTCATTAACCTCTAACTATCATCACAAATGCTTCATTTAACCAAACTCATGATATTTAACAAGCTACTTACTTGATTTAGCTTACAATTCTTCACACTCTTCATGAATATAAAAAATCCCAAACTTTACATATAACCCACGATCATCACCATCTTGAGGGTTGGAAGGTTTGGGTTTTTGGTGAGAATGAAAGAGAGAGCAAGGTGAAGGAGTAACAAATGGAAGATGAGAAGGCTAGGTTCAATGTGAATGGAGATTTGAAGAATAAAAATCAAAAAGAAGAAGAGAAGAGAAGCCACAAAGGAGAGAAGAAGAGAACTAAAAAAACAAAACACCTAGGTTTTTTTAAATAAGAAGCATCATGAGAAACAAACAAGGGGGTCTTTAAAATTAAAAGAGTAGTGGGCTTTAAGACATGGCTTATCACTTGCCACACATCTAATTTTTTTTTATAACTTTAAACTAGTTTTTCTTATTAACTAGTCCAATCAAAGCCAATTCCTACTCCAATTATCTCCAAATTTAGTCAACACATGTCAATAATTCCCAAAGTCATTTATCAAAATTTCCATTGCCATTTAATGGTAAATTTGTACTACCATTTATTAATAGTTTTTTCACTCCGCAAATTTTCCTAGTCCAAAACACCTAACAATTTTAAAAAATTTCTCCAAAAATCTCAAAAATTCTAAATAAAAAAATACACTCTTCAAATCAATTTTCAACACATAAAACCAAATTCTCAATAGAACTCACATTTAGAAACAATTATACCCGAAATGTCCATGAATGCATGTACAATCATTTTCATGTGTAAAAATTTACTATTTACGTGTATGTGCATGTCATATTATGCATGAACATGAAATGCATATTCTAGTCACTCAATCATCTCTCATATATTCTATTCTAGCCGCAACATAGGTAATGGGATGTTACAATTCTCTCCTCCTTAAAAGAAATTATGTCCTCGAAATTCTTACCTGATTGTTCGAATAGGTAGGGATATTGTCTCCTCATGTGCTCCTCTGTTTTCCATGTGGCTTCCTCAGTTGAGTGACTCCTCTACAAGACTTTCACCAATGAAATGACTCGGTTCCTCAACTGCTTGATCTGTGATCCCAATATCTTGATCAGCTCTTCAATATAGCTTAAGTTATTAGTAACCTCAATCTCTTAAGTCGGTATTACATATGTTGGATCCGATCGGTATCTTCAGAGCATACCCACATGAAACACATTATGTAATTGAGACATCTCATTCGGTAAAGCTAACTTATAAGCCAAAGGTCCTATCCTATCAATGATCTCAAAAGGACCAATGTACTTAGGGTTCAACTTACCCTTTTTACTGGATCTCAATACTCCTCTCCAAGGTGACACTTGGAGAAACACTTTGTCTCCTACATTGTACACCATATCCCGTCGATGTTGATCTACATAACTCTTCTATCTATCTTGAGCTGTTTTACTTTGGCTTCGGATCAATTTCACCTTATCCATTGTGTCTTATATCAATTACGGGCCTTTGACCATTCTTAAACCCTCTTTATCCCAATATAATGGCAACCGACACTTTCTGTCATATAGCGCCTTACACAGTGTCATTCTGATACTACTGTGATCATGGTTGTTGTATGCAAATTCTATTAGTCCTATGTACTATCTCAAGCTCCTTGAAACTCCAATACATAAGTTCTGAGTATATCCTCAATAGTCATTGTTGTCCTCTCACTCTGTCCATCTGTTTGAGGATGAAATACTGTAACGAAGTTCAACTTAGTACCAATAGCATGATGCAAGCTCTTCTAAAGTCTCGAAGGGAATCTAGGATCCTTGTCCAATACAATGTACACTGGAACCCCATGCAGTCTCACCACTTCATTCACATATCTCCGGGCTAACTGATTTAGTGAGTTATTCTCTCTTACTGGTAAGAAGTGGGCTGACTTAGACAACCTGTCCACTATAACCCATATCATATCATTTTACCTCGAAGTCTTTGGCAACCCCATAATGAAGTCCATAGTGATCCATTCCCATTTCACTTTGGAATGGGCAATGAATGTAGCTTCCTTACTGGAGCCTGGAGCTTAGCCTTAACTTGCTGGTATGTCATACACTTAGATACATACTCCGCCACTTGTTTCTTCATTCTGGGCCACTAGAAATGTTGCTTAAGCGTGTTATACATCTTGGTAGTACCAAGATGCATAGCATAGGCAGTCATATGAGCTTCCTCAAGAATTTCCTTCCTCAGATCATCCACATTGGGCACACATAGTCTCTGCTTCAACCACAATGTCTCATCTCTCAACTCAAACTCGGAATCTGGATTCATCTCCACTTTCTTAATAAGCTTTACCATATTGGGATCTTTACTTTGAACTTTTTGAATTCTATCATGCAACATCGGTCTTAACTTTAGTGTAGCAATCAATACCTCATTCTACTCCAGATTCAACTCCACATTCAAAGCTCTCAACTGAATTAAACTCGGTAACCTCGATAACTGAATCTGTGCTACACCGGTATTAGACTTTATGTTTAAAGCATCAACCACTACATTTGCTTTCCCTAGGTGGTACTCAATCGTGCAATCATAGTCCTTTAGTAACTCAATCGATCTCCTCTATCTTAAGTTTAACTCCTTTTGACTCAGCAGATACCTTAAACTCTTATGATTTGTATAAATCTGGAAGGTCTCTCCATGCAAGTAATGTCTCCAAATCTTTAGAATAAAGAAAACATCTAGCTCTAAATTATGTACTGGATAATTAATCTCGTGAGACCTTAATTGTCTCGATGCATAGGTGATTACCTTTCTATACTGCATCAGCACACATCCTAATCCTTAATGCGAAGCATCACTATACACCACATATCCTCCAGTCTCTGATGAAATGGTTAACACTGATGCTGTAGTCAACTGATTTTTTAGTTCCTCAAAGCTCTCCTAGTAATTCTTATCCCATCTGAGCACTACATTCTTCCTTAAAAGTTTTGTCAAAGGGCCTGAGATCAACAAGAACCCCTTAATAAACCTCCGATAATATCCAGCCAATTCTAGGAAGCTTCGAATTTCAGATACATTCCTTAGAGCTTCCTAATTCATCACTGTATTTATCTTCTTTGGATCTACCTATATGCCTTGTCCAGTCACTATATGTCCCAAAAATACTACTTGATCTAGCCACAATTCACACTTATTAAATTTGGCATACAACTGCTTTTCTCTCATAATCTGTAAAATCGCTCTCAAATGACTAGCATGGTCTCCTTTACTCTTCGAATATGCTAAAATATCATCTATGAACACAATTACAAAGTGATCCAGGTAGGGCATTAGTTAACTCAAACGGAATTATTAAGAACTCAAAGTGCCCATACCTACTCCTAAATGCACGTTTAGGTACATCAACCTCTGCCATCTTCAACTGATAATACCCCGAACTCAAATCTAACTTAGTAAATACTTGAGCTTCCTGTAACTATTAAATCATTGATCCTAGGTAACGGGTACTTATTTTTCACTGTCACCTGATTCAACTGCCCATAATGGATACATAACCTTAAAGTCCCATCTTTCTTCTTTACAATCAACACTGGAGCTCCCTAAAATTAAACACTAGGTCTAATAAAACCCTTTTCTAGCAACTCCTGTAGCTGAGCTTTCAACTCCTTAAGATCCTTGGGTGCCATCCTATATAGAGGAATGGATATAGGAGTTGCACCAAGAACTAAATCAGTTGTAAACTTTGTCTCCCGATCTAGAGGTAAACCAGACAGTTCGACGAGAAACACATCCAGGAATTCCCTAACCATGGAAATGTCCTGTGCATTCTGGTTAGCTCTAGTATCAATGACGTTGGCCAGATAAGCCTCACATCCTCCTTGCATTAACCTCAATGCAATCATGAAGGATATCATCCTGGCTGGAATTGCTTGACTAATTCCTCTGAATACTGCCCTCGGCTGACCAGGAGATTCTAATACTACCTCCTTAGTATAGTAGTTTATGACAGCCCTATGAGCAATGAGCCAATCTATGCCTAAGATAATATCTATCTCTCTTAGCTGAAGGAATGCGTAGATCTTGGATCTAATAACGTAAATGCCTCATGATCATAAATAAGGAGTGCACCTGCAACAACGTCCGGAGAGTCCTGAGCCTCTTGCCTAGTCATAGCATAGACTTGAACCTGGGACGACAGTCGAGTGCCTTGCACCTCAGTCCTCATAGAAGGGCTCCCTGAGCTCACTTTGCCTCTACCTCTGCCTCTTTGTCCAGACCCACTACTTCTGCTCTGCTGGACCATAACATCACTCCTAGATCTCCCGCTCACACCATATTATGCTCCATTAATGATAGGACAATCTATGATTTTGTGCTCTAAAGAGCCATATCTAAAACAAGCTCCTGAAACAGTCTAGCATTCTCCACCGTGCCTCTTCCCACAATGCTTACACAAAGGCCACTAACTCTGCACTGAACCTTTTCCATGGCTAGCCTGTGTAAAACCACCCATTTGTTTGAATCCTTATTGCCTTGATCTAGCTGGTGGTCTAAAAGCTCTGTTAACGCTTACTGAATCTTCTGCCAGAACCACTTTGGCTCTCACTCGACCTCTTCATTCTGGACCTTTGCCTAGTCTCTGCTTGCCTCTCTTTGAGTAGCTACTCAATCTTGATAGAAGCAACTCTTAACTCCGTGAAACTACTCAAGTTAGAAATTGTCAACCTAGTTTTGATCTCCATATTGAGTCCATCCTCAAACTTCCTACACTTTTCTTCTTCGGTAGGAATCAAAGCGGTAGTATAACTCATTAACTCGTTGAATCAGATTTCATACTTTGCCACTGACATCCTACCTTACTTCAAATCCAGGAATTCCTTCATCTTTTGGTCTAAGTAGATCTTGGGCATATAGCTACCTTTGAAGACCTTTAGAAAGTCTTCCCATTTTAGGTGGCAAGGCCTAGTGATACAGTCCGGGATAGTCTTCTACTACTGATAAGCTGGGTCTTGCAGTAAGGACACTACATAGTCGAACCTCTCGTCTGGCTCGCAATCCATCTAATTAAAAACCCTTTCAGTCCTTTCTAGCCATCCCTCAGCCTCAACAGGGTCTGTGTTTCCATAGAAATCCACAATCCCTCGCTTCCATAGCCTTTCATAGCTCCTCTCCCTTCTCTCGGGAACTCTAAGAGGCATCTGCTCTGATCGAGGTACTGAGGACTCCCTACTAGCTTCTATCGATTCTGGGTCAGCTAGTTCTCCCAATTGATTACCTAGGGCAAATGACCTATAATAAATAATAACTTTAATCATTATCCGCATTTCTAATGACATTTCATGTTTAACATTCCTAGATATCCTTATGGAGGCCAAACCATGCTCTGATGCTACCAACTGTAGTGCCCCTTACCCTAAGATACATACCAGGACGCCCTGAGGACATTCCAGTACATAACCTATGATAATGACGTGCAACGTTCAATCATAACATTCACTTAACATTACATCATCTATCTTTATTCTCTTATAAACATCATAAGGAAAGTCATAATATTTTAAAACCAAATTTCCTCATTTTTTTTCTTAGAAACCGAATGTCTACAATGTATCTTTCAACATTCATACTTATACAAAATCATAGCCTAATACAAAAAGTGCTACATGAAAGAGGAAATATACAAAATCTATCTAATCTATCCATATCTAGCTGATCGACCTTTGAACCATTTCTTCTTGTTTCCAAAAGTAAAACTCTACACTGCTTCTAGCGTCCCTTAGTAGCTAATATCGTCTCTCAGTCTTCAAAAATCAACATTTCAATTTTGATGAGTTTTGCGAATTCAATAAGGTAACTATCATTGATAATTCACTCAATTCATGCATCACATCAATATACATAACACATTACTCACATCTTTTTGCATATTCATAAAATGTCACATTTCACTTTTAGAGAAATCATCATAATCCTTTCATTCATATACAATACACATATCAAATATAAATGCAATGCATGTGAGACTCACTTTCATTTATTATTGTCGTTGTGACCGAATGTCTTTTTACTAGCTCACGAGTTGTGTCAAATTATGTCCCATATCCCTTAGTAGATACTAGGTACATTTACAACAGAGTCTGAGGCTCTTATCATAATCCGAGCTTTAAGCTCTTTATCCTGAAGACTCCCATCACAACTTCCTTTATCTTACATGCAATCGTATATTGAATGTTTCATATAACATATTCTCAGTCAATCACACGATTGCACGTTCACATTCAGATCACATTTATCATCGAACCTTAGTCCAGCATTCAACAGAATTGTTGAGCAACATTTATTTCATCACATTCACATACAATGAGCACTTCAATAACTCATTCATATATCAGAAACATCAGACCATACACCAGAATCATTAAACCTTCATTGTCCAGAACTAACACAATCAATTCACATTCATTCAATAATTCAAACATAATATAAAGCAAATAAGTAATTGGGTGAGACTGTTTAGGTTACTCATAAGTTGCTCTCGAAGTTAATGCTTGGAAGTTTCGGCAATATCTGGAGATTGACGTTCCAGTTGCTCCTCTATAACAAGCAATATACATATATCAAAATTTGGCACAATTGTAAGTGTTTTATAATGCATATGTAAGTATATAAAATATGCACAATGCATGCTCATGACAATCCTAGGTATCTATCTATTATTCTTGTCACATAAACATTCATATTACCAATTCACATAAGTACCATATATACTTATGGCCTATACCTAAATAAAATCATTAGAATCCTAATTTATAACTTATTTGATCAAATTCCAAATTTTTCCTAAGACACATCTTCGGGTCTAAAGTGCATGATCAATCGTACAATGAAAATGAAGTAATTCGGGAACACTTTCCCTTTGAGAATTGTCCTTCTATTTCTTAAGTTTCTAATGACACTAAAATCATTCAATTTGATTAAGTATTGTGAAGGTTATACTCCAAATAATTTTAGACTACTTTTATTATGAGACAGTGCTTTATTCAGCTTCCACTGCGAAATTAAAATTATTATAGATCTAATTGGAATTTTATTTCTTTATATACTTTGTAACATATTTCTCTAGTTTACTCCAAATCAAAGGTCATTCCGTTCAGATAATTACAGAACAAGATATGCCCAAAATATCAAAACATGTTTAGTGTAGAGAAAAGTTCGTCGCGGCGAACTCCTCCCAACAAGAATTCTCGTAAAAATCTCACAAGTTCGCTGCGATGAAACCAAGAGTTGGCCGTGGTGAACTTTACTCGATAGGAATTCTAGCCAAATCCTTCAAGTTCGCTGCAATGAAGCAAGGAGTTTGCTGCAACGAACTTTCATAGAAGCATACCCAGTTTTTCATATTTAGATCATATTTTGAGACTCTTATAGACAGAATTTGAATTTGACGTCTTCATAAAAAATTTAGCCATACGTCTCTAGTTTAATAAAAATCAATAAACATCTCATTTGGATAACTAGAGGAAAAGTTATGGATAAAAGACTAAGGAATACTTAGTGAACATTGTCCAGTCAATCATCTTCAAACTCTCCAGATTTCACTCTGAACATAAATTTTACAATGATCACCCTTTTCTACTTCATTTACTTCTCATTCTTAACTCCATTTTATCATAATATCATTCACCAATGAAGTATGATCTAAATTTGATCATTAACCCAAAAACAAGAATGTTTATATACCTATTCATCAACTTCCAAATTCTCATTAAAACATCATTTTCACATCCAATCTATCTTAAAAACATGTGTAGCATAACTCATAATTTCTTACTCATCATATACAACATCAATCATCCATAAAACAACTCCTAACCCATTATTTAGTATTTATATGAAACAAAACATCTATATATCTATATGTTCATTTCTTCACCAACATTCTAGCATATACAAAACTCCTTGTCATGATCATTCAACCTCTAAAACATCTCTATAAATCATTTTTCATCAAGCATCTATATATAAGCAAGAAATTACATACTCTTCATCATCCATGACACATACATACACAAAACACCATTTCATGTCAGTAACCTCTAACTATCATCACAAATGATTCATTTAACCAAACCCATGATACTTAACAAGCTACTTGATTTAACTTCCAATTCTTCACACTCTTTAAGAATATCAAAAATCCATAACTTCACCTACAGCCAACGATCATTACCATCTTAAGGGTTGGAAGGATTAGGTTTTTGGTGAGAATGAAAGAGAGAGCAAGGTGAAGGAGTAGCAAATGGAAGATGAGAGGGCTAGTTCAACATGAATGGAGATTTGAATAATAAAAATCAAAATTTTCGTTGCCATTTGACCGTAAATTTCTACTACTATTTATTAATAGTTTTGCCACCCAACAAAATTTTCTACTCTAAAATACCCAACACTTTCTAGAAATTTCTCCAAAAATTCCAAAAATTCTAAATCAGCAAATACACTCTCTAAATCAATTTTCAACATATAAAACCATAATTCTCAATAGAACTCACATTTAGAAACAATTATACCCGGAATGTCCATGAATGCATGTACAATCATTTTTATATGCAAATATTCATTGTTCACGTATATGTGCATGCCATATTATGCATGAACATGAAATGCATTTTCTAGTCTTTCAATCATCTCTCATATATTCTATTCTAGCCACAATATGGGTAACGGGATGTTAGAGGTTGGCTTTCGATGTGGAGTTAAGGATTTGTTCAGAAATTATACTATAGAAAGAGTGTTATTACGTATCTAGGATCTATCATCTAAAGTAATGGAGAGATCAATAAAGACATAGTTCACTGTGTTAGATTAGGGTGGCTTAGATGGAGGAGTGCATCATGGGTTTTATCTGATAAGAAGACACAATTCAATCTCAAAGGTAAATTTTGTCATCTAATAATTATGTCAGTCATGCTGTATGGAACATAATGTTGACCCATCAAATAAGTGCATAGTCATAAATTAATGGTGGCTAAGATGGGATGCTTTGTTAGATATGCAACGTTATGAGAAGGAATAAAGTCAAGAATGTATTGATAAGATACAAGCTAAGGGTGGCTAATATCGATAGAATATTTAGAGAAGCAATGATTAGGTGGTTCAGACATGTTAAAAGGTGATATCTTGATGTGCCAGTGAGAAGATGCAAGATAATTGTATTTATGAACTATAAGAGGAAAAGAAGAAGGTCTAAGGAGAACAAGAGAGAGGTGATTAGGAATGATATGACTTTACTAGAACTTACCAACGACTTTACCCTCAATAGGAAACTTTGGCGTATTAGGGTACGGGTAAAGGATCTCATATAAAGAGGTTCTTCTCTTTCTCATAGTTATTTAGCCAAAACTCTTATTCTATAATGCTTCCCTTATAGTTATTTAACTTAATCATTTCCTTATCTAACTTAATCATTCTCTTATAATGACTTGGTTTGTTTTATTTATGTATTTGTCTTCTTTCTTATTTGTGTATTTATTTACTTGTTTTATCTTTTATTTTTTGTTTATATTTATTACATTATTTATTTTATTACTTATTTATATAATTACTTATGTTTGTTTGTTTTTTTAATTATTTTATCTCATATTCTTGGTCTTTATCTTGTTCTATCTATATTGTATTATTTTTATATTTCTATTTGTAAGTATTTAATTATATTATTATTGCTATCA
>JANIHY010000004.1:30948322-30960970 GCA_027479065.1 Erythroxylum brevipes | reverse complement strand
TGATGTATTTGAATCCAAATCACCTGAAATAATTTCTTAACCAATTCTATACATTTTATTATTATCAAAACATAAGTTAGATTTAATTTGTCAACCACCATTAGTCCAACAAGTGGGATTTTTATTATTGTATAAGGAAATCAAGAAAGGTAAGAGAAGCAAGAATAGAGACATTTTGATGAAGTCTTTAACCAAGAAAATCAAAGTGGACATATGTTTATAATAGAGTAAATAAGCCGCTAAATGTTTTCTTTACATTAAAGAAGTTTTAATGATATTCAGTTGCATCATAAGTGTTGCATTTATTGCTTTTGAGTGATTTGAGAAATTGCATTATGTTGTTATATGAATTGTGTGATGATTTATGAAAAGACTTTGAAAGTGATTTTTGAAAAGATATCATGTTTATGAAATCAAGTTTTTGAAATATCTCATGTTTATGAAACATCAAGTTTCAAAAAGTGCTAATTTGTGCAATATGCTTACAAGATATGAAATGCATGTTATATAGGTTTGGTTTGGTCCATTATGTTGTCAAGTGCACTTCGACTACCTGCTTGCTAGTGGCATAGAGCTCTTTCATAGACTCCCATAAGTTCACTGTTACGTAAGACCATTATGTGAGATTGCGTTAGTATGTTTTGTTCACGGCTACACAGGACCCTTTTTGGAAATGAGTAGTACGTTCTGTCTATAGACCTCCCAAACTATTCTGATGTGCTTATGTGCCTATGATCTGTGAACAAGTTTGATGCATTCATGATTTATGGATTGTGAATTTGCCTACATGATGAGAAATTGAGAAACATTCGTTTTATGAACTCAAGGGAAATTTTCTGTGACAAGTAAAATGTTTTCAAATATTTTGCTTATTTTTTCATTATAAATTGTTACCCACAAGCTTTCAAGCTCACCCCTTTTCATCCCATCTTCAGGTAATAGCTAAGAGATTAAGTGATCAAGAGCCTAAGGAAATTTCTCCAAATTTGCTTATTTTGTATTTTGAGTTGGTTTTGGGAAAGCAACAAGTTTGTTAGTTCAAGAACCTTTTGTAATTTGAGATTTTGAGATGATGATGTAATGTAGCTTGGAAGGCAAATAAGGATTTGTAAAACTTTATTATTTTGATGTTATTGAAATATGAATAATGTATGGATGATGTGAGCTGAAATTAGATATACGTGAAGAAGAAATCAACTTGAGTTAATGATTTTGGAACATGAATTGTTGACACACACACACACACACACAGACACACACACACATAAATGAGATGCTATGAAAAGTACGATAGGAAATATGGCTGAACAAATATAACTGAACGTGATGAGGCAAAGGAGTTGAGATTTGAGAGTTTAATGAAGTCATTTTGGTAGCTGAATGATTATGCTCAAGATGTTCCAAGTCTGCCTAGTGCAAAATTTCAAGTCTTTCATAGGGGTAAAATTTATGTTCTAACTTAAGGAGAAAACTATATTGGTCTAAGCTGAATTAGATAAAGTTTTCTTCTAGAAAGTTGTAGTTTATCTTTCTACCTTTCCAATGGTATATAGTATGAAATTTTTGGACATCAGAGTCAAGAGTTATGATCTTTAAAAACATGCGTTTTATGAACTCAATGGAAATTTTCTTTGACAAGTAAAATGTTTTCAAAGATTTTTCTTATTTTTCCATTATAAACTATTACCCACAAGCTTGTAAGCTCACCCCTTTTCATCCCATATTTAGGTAATAGCTAAGAGATCAAGTGATCAAGAGCCTAAGGGAATTTCTCCAAATTTGCTTATTTTATATTATAAGTTGGTTTCGGGAAAGCAACAAGTTTGTTTGTTCAAAAACCTTTTGTAATTTGAGATTTTGAGACGATGATGTAATGTAGCTTGGAAAGCCATTAAGGATTTGTAAAACTTTAATTTTTTGATGTTAATGAAATATGAATGATGTATAGATGATGTTAGTTGAAATTAGATATACGTGAAGAAGAAATCAACTTGAGTTGATGATTTTGGAACATGAATTGTTGACATATACACACACACACACACACACACACACACACACACACACACACACACACACATAAGTGAGATGCTATTAAAAGGAAGATAGGAAATATGACTGAACAAATGTAACTGAAGGTGATGAGGTAAAGGAGTTGAGATTTGAGAGTTTAATGAAGTCATTTTGGTAGCTGAATGGTTATGCTCAGGACATTCAAAGTCTACCCAGTGCAAAATTTCAAGTCTTTCATAGGGGTAAAATTCATGTTTTGACTTCAGGAGCAAACTATATTGATCTAGGCTGAATTAGATAAAGTTGTCTTATAGAAGTTTATCTTTCTATCTTTCCAAAAGTATATAGTATGAAATTTTTGGACATCGGAGTCGAGAGTTATGATCTTAATGAGTAGAGATGCTCAGGAGTGTATTCTACTCCGTCTTAAGTTGACTTTGTTTCGTCTTAAGTTGACCTTCTACTTTGTCTTAAGTTGACTTTGCTTCATCTTAGGTGAACTTTCAGCTTCGTCTTAATTTAACTCTACTTCATCTTAGGTTGACCTTCTACTTCATCTTAAATTGAATTCACTTCATCTTAGGTTGACCTTCTGCTTCATCTTAGGTTGGCTTTGTTTCGTCTTAAGTTGACCATCTGCTTCTTCTTAGGTTGACCTTCTGCTTCTTCTTAGTTTGACCAGAATATCTTCTTATGTTGACTAAAACTTCTTCTAGTTACTATTCATTTACATCTTTTAATCCAATTTTGACCCTCTAGATGATATAAACTATCTTCAAGATCTTAATGAAAGTTGTAGATCTTGAAGTTCTCTTTCGAATCATCAAAGAACTCCTTAATTCGAGTTCTCTAAAGAAAGTTATGACCATCTTTCCAATTTGTCTATCCCTCATTTGGGTTCATCTGATCCTTTCTTTAAGGTCTTCCTAAAACTTGTAGCTCTTGAAATTATCTTTCAAACCATCTAAATAACACCTTAATTAGACATCTTTATGGAAAGTTATGACAATTTTGCTAATTCGTCTGTCCCTTCGTCTAGTTTAGTCTAACCTTATTTTTTGTTCCACTTTTAACCCTATAGATGATCAAATTTGTCTTCTATGTCTCATGAAAGTTGTAGATATTGAAATTCTCTTTTGAACCATCTAAAGAATACCTTAATCTTATATCTATGGAGAAAGTTATGACAAATTTTCCAATTCATATGTCCCTTCATCTAGTTTCATTTGACCCTATGGTCTGGTCCACTTTTGACCTTGGAGATGATCAAATTTTTCTTCTTTCATCAAAGTTGTAGCTATTGAAATTCTCTTTCGAACCATCCAAAGAACACCTTCATCAGATATCTGTGGAGAAAGTTATGACAAATTTTCCAATTCGTCTGTCCCTTCATCTGATTTCGTCTGACCCTATCATCTGGTCCACTTTTGACCCTACATATGATAGAATTTTTCTTCAAGGTCTCCATGAAAGTTGTAGATATTGAAGTCCTCTTTCTAATCCTTTAATAATGACCTTGATATGATATCTATAAAGAAAGTTATGCCTTTTGTCCCGAATAGATTCAATATGATTGAGGATAGAGCCTTGTTTGATTGCCTCGGCCCAACCTTTGTTATTCGACCTCTAAACGAAGTGATCCTTAGGACAATAGTTTCCTCACATATTGTCATATCTTTATACAAAAATATTGTAAGTATTCCAAATTGATTGAAAAAAAGAGTTGATTGAAGGAAAGTGAGGGAATCTGTTGGAAATAGTATGAACTGGTGTTATTTTACTGAACATGCTTCAGCATTCTGAATATATCTAGATCTGTGGAGTTCTAATTGAGAATATTTTTAATGTGGAGTAAACTAGAGACATAGGTTTAAAAATTATATGAAGAAGTCAAATTCTGATTTAGTCCCTAAGATGTTCTATTTCTAGATGACAGTTAAGTATTCATTAGAAACTTAAGACAATAGGAAATAGATGTTCTAAAGAAGTCAAATTATGATTCCAGTTTGAAGTTTCCTGGGGTCCAACACCTAATTACCCTAACCAAGGTCCGACTGGTATCTGCTTGCAACACTTAGAGCATACAATACATTAAGTCTAGTATATAACATAGCGTACATGATTGATCCTATAGCTGAAGCATAAGGAATCAAACTCATGCAAGTCCTCTCATTTTGTGTCTTTGGACACATATATTTAAAGAGTGTAATCCTATGTACTATAGGAAGATAACCTCTCTTAGACTGCTCTATGTTAAACCTCTTTAACATCTTGTCTATGTATGTAGACTGAGAATGATCAAGCAACCTCTTAGATCTATCTCTATAGATCTTTATCCCTAAAGTATAAGTTACTTCAAGGTTTATCATAGAGTTTCTTAGCTAACCAATTTTTGATTGACGACAAAGCAGAGACATCGTTTCCTATTAGCAATATGTCATCTACATATAATACAAGGAACATGATTGCACTCCCATTAACCTTCTTATACACACACGACTCATCCAGATTTTGTGAGAAACCAAACTCTTTGATTGTCTCATCAAATCAGATATTCCAACTCTTGGATGCTTGCTTCAATCCATAAATGGATTTTTAAAGCTTGCATACCTTTTCTCTATTTATGGATATGAAACCATCAGGTTGTGTCATATACACATCCTTGGTTAAGTTTCCATTAAGGAAAATCATCTTCACATCCATTTGTTATATCTCATAATTATAATGAATAGAATGACTAGGAGTATCTTAATGGATTTAAGTATAATTACTGGGCTAAACATTTTTTCATAGTCAACACCATGCCTTTGACGATACAAGCCTAGCTTTATAGGTAACTACATTACCCTCCAAGTTTGTTTATCTTCTTGAAAATCTATTTGCATCCTATGGGCTTTGTCCCTTCGGTTGGGTCAACCAAATTTCATACTTGGATTTCATACATGAAATCCATTACGAATTTCATAGCTTGAAGCCATTTGTTAGATTCTGAACTCTTCAGAACCTCTTTATAGGTAGTAGGCTCATCATCTTCTATAAGTAATACATCGTTAAGTTCACTTATGAGAAATTTGTATCTCTCAAGAATATGACGTAACCTACCTAACCTGCAAACTTCTTGTGTGTTAGAAGGTTGAACTATTGTTTCATCTTTATGAACAATGGTCTCAGGTCCAGACAGTTGATCTGTTTTTATTTGAGCATCTTGAACTTCCACAAGTTCAAATTTTGTTCCCACTGTCTTCTTTTAAAAGAAATTCTTTCTTTAAGAAGAAAATATGTTTTAAAACAAACACCTTTTTATTCCAAAACGTGGTATAACTTATATCTTATAGTTTCGTTAGGATATCCTACAAACAAACACTTGTTAGATTTAGTTTCTAGCTTATCTGGCTGGATCTGCTTTATATAAGCAAGACAACTACAAACTTTCATATAAGAAAGATAGGGTTTCTTGTTAGTCCATATCTCATATGGAGCATCATCAACTGACTTGGATGAGACTCTGTTTAATACATAAACAAAAGTTTCAAGTGTATAAACCCAAAATAATTTTGGGAAATTCACTAAACCCATCATAGACCTCACCATATCCAATAAGGTTTGGTTTCTCCTCTCAGCCACACCATTATGTTGTGGCATGTAATGTGGAGTCCACTAGAAAATATTCCATTATCCCTGAGATAATCTTAAAACTCTTGGATTAAGTATTCACCACCTCGATTTGATTGAAGTGATTTAGTACTTCTCTTAAGTTGTTTCTTAACTTCATTTATGAATTCTTTGAACTTTTCAAAGGCTTCAGACTTATATCTCATAAGATACACATGCCTATATCGAGAATGATCATTGATAAAGGTAATGAAGTATACGAAATCACCTTTGGCATGCATGGACATTGAACCACATACATTAGTATGTATTAAGTCTAAAAGTCCACTAACTCATTCACTCTTTCCTTTAAAGGGCAACTCAGTCATCTTGCCTAATAAGAAAAATTCACATGTATCATATGATTCATAATCAAATACCCTAAACTACCACACTTGTGTAGGTTAGACATGCATCTCTCACTTATATGGCCAAGGCGACAATGCTATAAGTAAGATGATTTCACATTATCTCAATTTATTCTTTTGTTATTATTGATATTTAGAACCAGATTAGACATATCTGATATGTATCCATTCAAATAAATTGAACAACCATTGTTACTAAAATTTTAATGGAATCTAGCTTTATTAAGACTAGAAATAGACATTACATTTTTTGTAACATCCTGTTACCCATGTTAGAGCTAGAATTGTGAATTTAGAGAAATTTATGAGAAATAAGGAAAATGCACATCATGCATAAATTAATTGTGACACACACATTTTTGCACATTCATATGATTGTACATGCATTCTTTGACATTTCCGAGTATAATTGAGTTAGTAAATATGATTAAATTGTGTTTTGGCAATTTTGGTTTTATTTATGATTTTTTGGTATTTTTGGTGAAATTTAGAAAAATATCAATTTATTGGCCAATTATGGTGTGACACGTGGCATCCTATAATTGGGACAAATGGCTTGTATGTATGGTGACACGTGGACTGCTAGTGGTGACAAATGTATGTCATGCAAAGAACCCACGTATTTTATGTTTTGAAAAGAAAACACTAGGAAGAGTTATGGTAGTTTTTGAGCATCTGAAGAATTTTCTACTTGGTTTGTTCTTCACCAATCATTGAGTTACTTTGATGGTTGTCTGTGAGTTATTCGTATTGCTGGAAATAAAAGCTAAAACAAGTAAGTAACTTAATGATATTTTATGGTGTAGGAATATACATGCATACATGGGATTGAGAAGTTTGGTTTTGGTGTTAAATAGTTTAGATGATTAATTTGAGAATTAAGAATTGTTTAAAATGGTGTTGAATGGACTCTAGACTGGAAGATATGTATATACTCTGTTCGGGTTTTGAGAAAGCCAAAATGGTACATGCATACATTGTGGCCGTTGTTTATTTGTAGAAGTGAAGTTGATGTCTAAGTGTGAATCTTGGATTTTTAATTGTGTGTGTTGATGAGCTAAAAATAAGTTAGAAGAATTGTTTTGAGGGTTACCTGAGTTAATTGATGTGAGAATAAGCGTGAAGAATGGAGAGAAATGAGAAATTATAATAGTGTAAGAAAGTGAAATTTGGGTTTAAAATATGGAAAGTGGGGAAGACGAGTCTTCTGTGAAAGTTCACAGTGGACAACTTTGGTTCGCCGTAGCGATCTTTGCAGAATTCTCAAGAAAATTTGGTTTCTGGAAGGTTCGCCCCAGCCATCTTTTTTGTTCTCGCTGCGGCGAAGTCTCATCCTTCACAATTCAAAGATACTTTAGTATTTTGACCATAAATTTCTCTGTAGTTATCCAAATGGAATGATTTTTTATTTGGCATAAATTAAAGACACAGGGCTACAACTGTTATGAAGAAATAGAGTTTTAATTCTGTCTTTATGATTTTCAAGTTTTGGTTGGAATTGAGGTAAGAATTCTGCTGAAGCTGAAAAACAGTCTAAAATATTTTGAGTATATCTTTTCGTGTACTGAACCAAATTAAATGATTTTGGTGAAAATAGAAATTTGAGGCATTTGAGAACAACTTACAAAAGGAAGTTTTACCTAATTTGGTCATTTACCTTATCAGATTTAGTATGGAATATGTGTATTAGAGGAAAAATCTAAAGTGGTCAATGAAGTTATGAAATTGTTTGACATTGTTTTGTTACGATCCAATTGTAAATATACATAGTATTAATGAGGGCTTTGATATCTGAATGATTTTTTGATAAGGATCGCAATATTATACCCCAGAATTGTCATTAAACCTGCATTGTGCATATTTTCTATACATTGATATGCATAAAAGAACACTTATGCATTTGTGCAAAATTGTGATATTTGTAAATGAGTTTTGTATGTTTTAGACGAGCACTTCGGATGCCAGTCAGACATTGCTGGACCATCCAAGCAATAGCTTATTGGACTGTACTGTGAGTCAACCTAGATGATTTCCTAGGATTGATTTGATTTGATTTGTTTAAACTTACAACATTATTAAACTATTTATGATTTGTTTATAAGTTCCAAACTTTAATTGTCCGAGGAGATTAATATTGGGAATGTATTGGAAGTGCTTTGATTGTGGCTTTAATTGCTATGGAATTTTGAATATTATGTGAATTCTTAATGAAAGTTGAATGCCAGACTTAGGTTCGATAATTATGAGTTTTGTTTGAGCACCATATGTGATTGCCTTATATGCCATATTCAATTTTGATGCATTTCATAAAGATGCATGCTTAGATAAAGGCGTTGTGACTTGAGTTGCCAATATGAAGCACTTCCATGTAGAGCTTTGCTCCATGATATATGTGTGTGCAAATAGAGTTATGCTCTGTGGTTTTGTTTTGACTAAGCCCTATGGGCCAGTATTTGTATAAGTATGTGATAGGCATTTAGTCACAACAATAAGAATGAATGTGAGTCTCATATGTATATGTATTTGTTTATTTATGATCTATTTTACAATGATTAAATGTTATACCATATTGTGTGAGTTTTTGAATAATAAATGTACGTTAGAATGAATATTTGTGTATTATGTGATGTGTGTATATGATCCGGTAAATTCATCAGTGATGGTTCACTCATTGAGTTTGAAAAACTCATCAAAAATTGCAATGTAGCTTTTCAGGTACAAGACAGGAGACCTAGTTCCTTAGGATTTAAGGAATCTTTTAGACAGAGAAATGGCTCAAGGGTCTGTCAGCTGACACCAGAAGTCCTCTAGCATTATTTTTGTAGTTTTGATAGAATTTGTATAAGGTTTTGTAAGTTTTGTTTTGGTGGAAATAGTGTAAGATTTATTAATGAATGGAATGAATGGTTTTTTTTTATAAATATAGTGACTTTGGAGTATGTAGATGATGCCATGTGTAAGTTGGATTTGTTTTTGCTCCAACATACCATTATCATAAGGTATGTACTTAAATGTCCTTCGGGTATTCGAGTATTTGCGTTATGGTAGTGAGATGTTGCAATTTTGGTATCAGAGCGCGGTTTGGTATTCTTAGGGAAACAATATGATTCATAATGAAAGATTCAGACAGTAATCACAGCTTTTGTTTGTTATAGGTCATCTTCCATAGGAGATCAAATTAGTGAGTCAGCTGACACGGAGTCCGTAGGAGCTAATATAGAGTCTCGTGTACCTGAATTTTTTGGAATGCCTCTGAGAATTCCCGTGAGGTGAGAAAGGAGATACGATAATTTGAGAAAGCAAGGGACTGTGGACTTCTATGGAAGTACAGACCCGGCTAAAGTAGAACGGTGACTTGAGAGAATCGAAAGAGTGTTTGATCAGATGGACTGTGAAGCAGATGAGAGATTTGACTATACGGTTTCACTCCTGCAAGGTCCTGCATTTCTGTGGTGGAAGATTGTTCTAGATAGTATCACCAGACCTTGTAGCTTGACCTGGGAGGATTTCCTGAAAGTGTTCTGAGAGAACTACATGTCGAAGATTTACATGGATCAGAAAATGAAACGGATTCTTATATTTGAAGCAAGACAAGCTCAATGAGTTAATGGGGTATGCGACTGCATTGATTCCAACTGAGCACGATAAATGTATGCGATTTGAGGACGGTTTGAATACATAAATTAGAATAAGGCTTGCCATCTCTAACTTAAGCAGTTTTATAAAACTCTGAGCAGCCTTGATCTGAATAGAACAACTATTAAAGGATGGTCAAGTAGAGTACAGACAATAAGCCAGAGGTAAGAGACAGTAAGAATCTCATGCTGATTCTGGCAGATGCTTCAGAAAATGCTAGAATAGATCGTCTCGATTCCAATCTAGATGGAGACAATCTGGATCCTAAGGAAGAGGTAGATTTGTTCAGTTTGGGGGAGGCAAAGGACAGATGCCTACTAATTAGTCGCAACAATTTCTTAAATTTGAACACTGTGGTAAAAGGCATGGTGGTGAGTGTTGGAACATATCAGGAGCATGTTTTCGATGTGGCTCTTACGAGCATCAGATCAGGGATTGCCTTAAGTTGTTGGAATCATAGTCTGGAGCTAAAGGAGGAACTATGATTGAGGTTTTCGTTTAATAGGGTAGAGCTGGTAGATCTGCACAGAGGGATAGAGGTAGAGGTCAAACTCAGACAGTAGGGCCCAGTGTCAGGATTGAGGTGCGGAGCAATCAGTCGCAACCTCAAGCCAGGGTCTATGCCATCACCATACAGGAGGCACAGGACTCCCCAGATGTGGTAGCAGGTATGTTGAATGTTTTTAATTTTGAAGCATGTGCACTGGTAGATCTAGGATCTACTCATTCATTCATCACCCCGCATTTGGTATCTAGATTGCATTGCGAGCGAGAGATACTAAAATGTGGGTTAGTAGTGAGCACTCTAGTGGGTAGCACAATAGTGATTGGTGAAGTATGTAAGAGGTGTATAATTCAGATTGATCAGGCGGAATTAGAAGCTTATTTGATCATATTGCAGTTGGGAGAGATAGACCTCATCTTAGGCATGGATTGGCTCACTGCTCATAGGGCAGTGATGAATTGTTATAGTAAGGAGGTAGTGCTTGAATCCCTTAATCAACCAAGAGTGGTGTTTCGAGGAGTTAGTCAGGTAGTGCCAGCTCGACTAATTTCATTTCTGAGTGCTTTGAGATTGATCCGAGGTAGATGTGAGGCTTATCTGGTCCACGTGGTAGTTACTCATAATGAACATTCCATTCAGGATATTCCAGTCGTTAGAGAATTTCCATATGTGTTTTCAGTTGAACTACCGAGATTACCCCTAGATAGGGAGACGGAGTTCACTATTAACATCGTTCCAGGTATCGCTCCTATATCAATTCCTTCATATAGGATGGCACCTGTTGAACTGAAGAAATTGAAAAATCAATTACAAGAGTTGTTAGATAAGGGGTTGATCAGGCCTAGTGTGTCACTTTGGGGAGCTCCGGTATTGTTTATGAAGAAGAAAGATGGAACCCTGAGATTGTGCATTGATTATCGGTAGTTGAATCAGATAACAGTTAAGAATAAATATCCGTTGTCGAGGATTGATGATTTGTTTGATCAGTTACAAGAACTGAATTACATATTTTCAATCATATTATAATGTAGGGGTAATTTAGTTATTGACATTGTTTTTTATGTTCTGTCAACTGCAACCAAACACATTTATGTCATCGAGATGGAGACAGTTTTATCTGTTTTGTCCATCACAGTCAAATACCTTACTGTTTCTAATTTTTATTTTGTTCTGTCTCTAAATTTTTGTTTCATTTCATCTCTACATACGGGAGACAGCAACTATACACAGCGTTAACCTTTACTGTACACAACATCCCCTAAGTATTAATCAATTGAATAAATAACCTACAATTGATTTTAATACTATGGTACGTGGCATTCATTACATTTGTGAATTAAGAAAGCAAGTTCTCATTGTGACTCTTAGGCTCGTGAACTGTTTTACCAATAAGCCTCACAAGAGCTGCATCACATGTTTTCAGGCTATATACCGTCCTAGGGGTTTATTATGCAAAGAACTATCATGTTTCTTAAACCTATGAATTTCTTATGTTAATACTAAATTTGAATTAATCACATTGAAGTTGAAATATTTATGTTTGAGTTAATCACCTACAATTGATTTCAATACTATAGTACATGGCATTATTACACCATACGAATCGAGAAAGAAATTTCTCGCTATGACTCCTAGGCTCGTGAAATTTTTCACCAATAAGCCTCACAGAAGCTGTGTTGGATCCCGTTTCCGAGACCCAACTTCTTATACTTAATACTTGAACCCTACTGCTTTACTGCATATGATCACTCTTAGAACGAATCCGAAACGGAACGAAAAACAAGCTGAATCGGATCACATACGAAATGGGAATCAATCACATGATTCGGAAATGAAAAGCGGATAACGAAAAGTCGAAACATATATGACAAGTGGGTCGAAGCTGATTGGAAACAAATGAAAAAGAGACAAATAAGTCGAACCAAATACCAATGGGAATCGAATAGATCAATGGAAACCGAATATGAATGCCAAACAAGTAGAGCAACTGAAACACTCGCAAATCCCACGCTTAAACTGGTCATGATCAGTCTTGAATCGAAAGACTCCGAAACGGAACAAGAAAAATAAGCGGATCGAATACAAATGAAATCGAAGATTCAACTCGAAATAGCATTATATGAGTCCGACATCCGAAACGAAAATATAACAACTCTTGTCGCGTTGGAAACCCTAATGACTAATCCATCCGAAAACGGTGAAAATTTTTTTGCTCGTTCCTTTCATCATTTAATCCATTTTATTTCATATCAAACAGTTTCCCTCTTTGGAAATATACAATTTCTTAAAATCCATATACTACCATACCAAAATCCGGCAGCATAACGGCTGCACTATAACCTATCCAAAACCTGCAAATAGTCCAGAATACACTTCCAATAACATCACACATACATCATGATCAACCGGACCCTCCGTCCGGGATCTCAGCAGAAACGCAAACCTAAGTTCTAAACCACTTCTAATCATTTTCAT
>JANIHY010000004.1:30937556-30948222 GCA_027479065.1 Erythroxylum brevipes | reverse complement strand
TGCATGTCATATTATGCATGAACATGAAATGCATTTTCTAATCTCTCAATCATCTCTCATATATTCTATTCTAGCTGCAATATAGGTAACGGGATGTTACAATCAAAGTCTCCTTTAATTATTAATCTTAATTTAGAGAATTGATTATTGTTTATTTGATTAATTATGCTCCGGTTTTTATTTCAGAGCTATTTCACGATTGTACTTGTTTTGTATTTTAGGATTGTTTTAGTTTTGAGTTCTACCGAAACTAATCCTCTCTATGTATTTCTAGAAATTATTTCCACGAACATATGAGATTTCTAAAAAATTATTTTCTGAATCCCTGTGTTAATTGATTATGCAAGATCTAGAATTTCCTTATCTGAAAATATACGATGGCTATACAATTGCAATTTTCTAACTATTTAGGGTTTCTGAAATCCTTATACTGCTTGCATTTTGATTGAAATCCCTAATTTTCTACTGCACCTATTTTCTAATTCTGAACACCTAAGATTTGCATCTGCGATGTTTATGTTTTTGTTGGGTATCTGAAACCCATATACTGCTTGTTCTTTGCCTATGTGTTTGAAGCCTCCCAATGTAGCCTTGATGTGACCAATAAATCTTTGGGTTTATGGTCTAGGCTACTGCACACAATTGCTACGTCGCTGGTGATTATCCTAACTTCATCAATCAATCTTTCCCAAATGAACTCATATGACAATAAATTCTAATGTAGAGGAGGAAAAATGTGTTAGGAGTTTATTGGTTTAATTTTCAAGTCATTTGGAGGTAGGGAGAAGAAGTTATGATCAAAAGAGTGAAGGGTACTCAAGCTGTCAAATAGTAGAACACCTTCACTGTGACGATGGTGCTAGTGCTTGGTCGTGCACTTGCAATTGACCCTCCAATGTCACGATCATGCACAATCATGATCGTCCGACCCCTTCATGACCTCTTAGAGTCAAGCACGATTGTGCACTATCTTTTGTTCCAACTTTTTTAGCTCTTCCAAAAATAAGGTTTCGAATCACTTTTACACGGTCATTTTCACAATGTAAAAGAAGGATTTAGGCCAAATATTCTTCTAAACAATTGTTCCTTTATGTCTTAAATTTCTAATGATACCAAATTTATGCAATTTGGTTCAGTTGTTTGAGAGTTATATGGAAAATACTGCAGACTATCCTCAAACACTAACAGAATCTAGAAAGTCAACTTCAAATCAAATTTTAACACACTTAGTGATAGAAATAAAATTTTACTTCTTCATAAAAGTTGTATATATACGTTTCTAGTTTAATCTAAATTTAAATTCTTCCAATTTGGATACCTACAGGGCAAGATATGGCTAAAATACTGATACTTATCCAGTGGAACTACTCTTCCTAACCAGTTTATAGCATGTATCTAACCTCAATTCATTTCTAATTTAGTATGCAATTAATCCATTTCAAACACTCAAGAACACATGTTTACCAATTTTATAGTTCCCTTACCTCTTTCAACTTCAAATTCAACTCCAAAGAACCAACTATTATAGCCCCTTCCAAGTAACGAATACCCTTCCAAAATCAAGATAGATGTAATGTGATTTTAACATTCAACATACATCAACTTAGAAAATAGCATGAAATAGCTTCTTCATGTAGCTTATGGCAAGGGGTTTAATGTGATAGTACAATAAAAATCAAAGTACAATAAAAATCAAAGTACAATTCAGAGCAAGGAAGAGAGATCATTTTAATGGAGAGAAGAGAGCCAAATGAAGTCCGCAGAAGTTTCTTTGTAAAAGCTTCACACCTAAGCTTCAAACTTGGTCAGGAATCCATGCATGGTAAGCTGTACGTTACGTTTATGTAACCTAGCCCTTGATGCGTGTTTGATGGTTAGATTCGCAATGTTCTTGATGATCTTTTTCAGACCTTGTATTTTGTATTAATTCATTCTTAATACAATTTTAATTGTTCTCAACAAAAAAAAGGGGGTTGAAACCCTGTAATGGGGAAAACTATGACAATTCCAATCTTGGCTCTCCTATTTAAAATGCAGCTAACATCAAACTATTGCAGGTAATTGTATATATAAATATATGAATATTCGTTGCTTAACATGTAATATAAGGTGTAAATACAGATTATAGGTGAGAATTCCAGCATCACCATAATTAATTATTTATCTCCAAAAATCCTTACATATCCTTAATTAGTTTAAATGAATTGGAGCACAATCCAATCAGGCGTGGTGTAGCGCATAAAGAAGCCCGACTTGTTACAACCCAAAACACAGTGAAATAAAATTCAAGTCAGAATGATAAAATAACATTTCAAGTAGTGTTGATTATATTTATATCCCTCCCATATACAAGGAATACCATTCTCTCTTGGACATGGTGGGGAAGAATTCGTCTTCCATTCTTGGTGCATGAATGGGCACGGTTGATTATATACTTTACACTCACTACACCACCGTAGTCACTTCCTGATTGAGAGGAATTCGAAGCTCCTCAAGGTTTCGTCTCGGGTGCTTTTGCTAGATGTAGCAAAAGCACGTGTTTGTGGCGATTTGTGCTCGTAGCCAGGGCCAGGCTGCTGCATTCTTTGAGACAAAGTCACACGCCCACCGCTTGAAATTACTTTCCCTGATCGACTGTCGCTAGGTTCTCCAGAGGAACTTGGCCTACTACTACTACCGATGATGGCTTTTCTTGAGTTGCTGCCATACCGTGAGGAACTGCGCCCTTTTTCTTGTTCAGGCTGCTGCACAAAGATTTTCAAACACCAACTCAAGCTTTCGACTGGAATAGCAATTCTATCCACAAACGAAGGAAGCCATGACACACTACAGAAATCAACAACATGCATATGCAACAATCGTAGTATTCAATCAATTGCCTCCATCTACCCAACAGATTATAATATACTTCTTTTACCATTATCACAACAGCTTTGTTCTTCATGTATAATATATAATATATATTATATATTATTCTTTGTATGATTTGGTTTAGAATTAATTGTCCTTTCCCTTCAAACAATTATTGCCAAAACTTCCCCTTATGTCTTTGAAATGGAAGCAGAAAGTAACAAGACACTCAAATAGGAGCAAATAAAAGAAAAAAGAATCTCTGTTGCATTAACCAGCAAGGTAACTTTCAAAGTGCTATTAACAATTTTTAGGTTTTGACTGCAGCAAAAGCACAAGGTACCAATCAGCCTGGTTCCATGTGCAAGGCATGGAACAATACTTTTTTAAGTTCCAATCTAAAACATAGTAACTTATACATCAAGCTACAAACTTACATTATTCAAACTCTTGTGCCTGGAATTTTCAAGTGGACTAGAACTAGGGATCTTTTTTGTTGAAAATGCTTCCACTGCACCTGAGAATCTCTCTCGAATCTCCTTTCCAACTAGGATATATTTCAGAGAAAACAAATGCTTAGAACATTAAATTTTCAATCACCATCAAACATGAAAAGGAAGGGCAAAGCTTTGGATCCATAAGTTTACACATAAATGGATTTCAACTGCAACAGAGCGGAAAGTTGGAAAACAAGTGCTTTATGTAAGGTGCGGCCTTCTGCCTAGCAAACATATTTTAGTTCCCATAAGAATCCAAGACTGATTTGCTGAAATCAGGGTTGGGCTACTGTTTGATATTAAAACCTTATCCAGTGCCTAGCATTTTCCATGTAATAAAACCGTTTATGGTAATCAAAAGTTTAAAAAAATCCAACTTCTGTTTGCAGTCTAGATTTCCACAAAAGCAACAGTTACTTTTAGATGCATTATAATAGATTTATACCCGAGACCCTTTCGGCCGGTCTTTCGGCTGATGGTCCAACTTGGCCTGGTTTCCCACTAGAATGCTGAAAAGCAGCAAGAATTAGAGTATGTAAACATCAAAGAGTACTACAAACTAAGGGCCTCATGTTACATTACAATCACTTACCTGTCCCCTAGAGCTGCTACTAATCTGAGGATACTTCAGAACAGTCCAGTCAAAAACATAATCAAACTGATAACCTGCAACATCAACAATTTCACATAACACTAAGAACATGGCATAACAGTCACTGTAATATGAATCAGAAAGTAGACATTCAGGGTAAAATTCTAGAAATTTTAACGTATAAAATGACAGTAGTCAATTTAGACAGTTGACCTTCCCGAATGAATAAGTCTCGAAACAGTCTCTTCAAATATGAATAATCCGGTTTGTCTTCAAACCTCAATGACCGGCAATAATGGAAGTAAGAAACAAATTCTGATGGGTATGATTTACAAAGCACCTGTTACAAAACACTTGCCAATTTATACTAGCAAAACAATATCATAAACAAAAAACTGCAAACTATACTACTAGCAATTCATTGATGCAGCCTAGACTTACCCAATCTAGATTAAATGCACATTTCTATCCAAGCACGAGTTCATGAGGAAAAGACAGATCATATAAGCACAACTCTTGGAGAAGACAATATTGAGAAAAAATATACTGCCAAATTCATACAGCTCATTTTACCAGATGCCCTGATATAAGCTCCAAAGACTCCAGTCCTAGTTTTCTGATGAACAAATTTGGAATACCTATTCTATACTAGAATTACATGCATCAAGTTCAGACTTGATCTGATATATGTTTGAAATGTGAAGCCTATAACTGCTCAAATAACTTGAAATATCTTGAGTACATCATGCAAACATCAGGTCAAACAATAATTTTATAGGGTGCAAAAAATTAAAATTTCTTCAGTATACTCTTTAACTTAAATTAGATTGTTTGCCTAGTAATAGGAGTTGGACATTATTGAAAAACATAAGATCACACCTCTGCAGGAGTTGAGACTTTCTTTTCACTAATCTTGTCGTATTTTTGCTTTTTCGTGCCAGCCTTTAATCCTTGCCAGGGAAGGCTGAAAGTCAAAAGGAAAAGGAAAAGGTTAGTAAGCAAAAGTTTAAATACATGCATTCAATACCAAGTAGATCAATGTTCAGGAAACAAAAAGATTGAATTAGAATGGGCTACTATAAACTCGACCTTCCTCTTAGGAAATACATAAGAACATAACCAAGAGATTCCAAATCATCACGCCTGCTTTGCTCTGCCAATTAAAGCATACTGATCACATCGCAAACACAGAACAGATCTATGTACAATGGGAACTGATTTGCTAACATCCACTTAATAGCTTGAAATCCAGGGAATGAAACTCACCAACTCCAAGGTGAGTGTTAACACTTGCATATCGGGCTGTTCCTGTCAGGTTCTTGTTTTCTCTGCAGCCAAAAATCAAATGAGTCTCCTCTACACTGGACAGAATCAGTGAAGGCAATGAAAATAAAATAGGAAATTGCATAAGCAAACAAGAAAGAAGAAATCAGACAAGAGAAAGACATAAAGAGCTAAAATTCAAATGTAGATACAAGAGCTGAAAGGCAGGTAGAAAATATACAGATGAAAATTTGAGGGATAAATAACACAATTGTAAAATCACATATACGAAAAACATACCTATACGGAATGTGCTTGTGAGTCTGAAGATCCCTATACTTCTTTGCGAGGCCATAATCGATAACATACACCTGACAAAATATTATTGCAAAAATTAAAATAGTACCAATGATATGGCTGGAAGACAGTATTACTGATATCTCCTCCGCATTTTAAAAAATTTACAATGAAGTAGGAATTTACAAAAGGTTGTCATAGAGAACTAGTGACTCAAAGTATGGATTAAGGGAAACAAATCACAGAAAACCAGCAATGAAGATCATGTTCATGAATCTAGACATACAAAAAAACAAGATAAAATCACAATGGAGCATTACAAGGTTTAATAACCTTAGCTCATCTTTGCAATAGGTAGGTTGCTTGAAACCAAGTTTTGTGTACGAAAACAAATCAACAGTAGCTTCTTGTATAAAAGTAAGAACTTCTCACTCACACTCTCTACTAACAGGATAGTCAAAAGAGCATCACAAACTTTTAGTAATAGTTTAGGTTTCTTCATCCAGCATCAATAACTCAGGCAATTAGAAAGGAAGGAAAATCCTAAGGTAGTACATGTAAGAACTACGAATGCGTCACAAAAAATTGGAATCAAGAGATAAAAAGAAACCATCAATGAGAGGACCTTTTCACCATCAAGGAAAAGAAAAAAAAAAATTTGAGGCTAGATGTTTTATCTCATCACAGAATCTTTGAGAAACCTCAAGCTCGTCACAAACTGAGAAGGACAAAAATGTTTTTCTCTTCATTGCAAGAATGAAGTGCAGGAGTTACACTGGAACAAGTACCTGATTGGCTTTGCGGCCCAGGCCCATCAGAAAGTTGTCAGGCTTTATATCACGATGAAGAAAACCTCTTGAATGCATGTATTCAACTCTGTTAATCTGAAGATATTGAAACAATAAAATGCAATACTTCTACATTTTAGCAAACAAGATTCAACATAGATCAAACTGTGTGCTTACTAATTGATCTGCAAGCATCAATACAGTCTTTAACGAAAATTTCCGATTGCAATAGTTGAACAAGTCTTCCAAACTTGGTCCAAGCAGGTCAATAACCATGACATTGTATTCTCCTTCCACACCAAACCACTTAAGATGGGGAATTCCGGCTTCATCACATGAATAAGAGCAGCTTATTAATTCAAGAAATGAAAGACTACCAAATGTTACCCTCACAGGTTTCCTTATCTTAAATCACCAACATAAGGATACATGTTTCCTTAGCTAAAATCACCAACATAAGGATACATGTACACAAGGACTATAACATAGAGAGAGAGAGAAGTAATCACACTACGTCCAGAGATTATGTATGTGAATATGTGTGCATGAGAGAGAGAGGAGAGTGGTGGGGAGAGGAATACTTACTTCCTCCCTGAAGAAGCATGTACAATTTTGACTCATAATGAAGTTGAGGATGTTTCGTCTTCACAGTTTCCTGAAAAATTGCAATGAAACAATAATATATGCCACATATGTAATAAAGAGGTGATCCAAATGTTCTAACAGAGAGAAAAAGAGAGACAGAGAGCATGCAAAATATAAAGTTGAATTCCTACTTTCCTTCACCAAGATGAAAAATATGAAACCTCTTCATTCAGGCTGACATTCTCACAATGTGCTTCACAGTAAATCACTTTCAACTCTTAGTAGGCTTTGGACTTTGCAAGGAATGAAATTCACATATATTATCACGTTCAACATGAAAATGGTGCAAAATAAAGAATAAGGAGATAAAATGAAACCACAGATGCAAGGAACATTTTCACCATCAAGAAACAGAAAACCTTTTTTGACACGATGTTTTATCTTGTCACAAAATCTTTGAGAAACCTAAAGCTTGTCACAAAAAGCATTCTCTCTTAATTGCAATTAAACAGTAATTTATGCCACATTTGTCATAAAGAGGTGATCTGAATGTCTCAAAGAGAGCAAAATATGACGTTGAATTCCTACTTTCCTTCGCCAAGAGTAAGGATCTGAAACCTCTTCATTCAGACCAATTTCCTGAAATTCTCACTTAGGACTCCTAAACCTAAAACTGCTCTAATTTCCAAAGATATGCTTCAAAGTAAATCTCTTTCAACTCTTAGTAGGCTTCAGACGTTGCAAGGAATGAAATTCACGTACATTATCAAGCTCAACATGCAAATGGTGTAAAGCTAGCAGCTGATAAAGAATAAATTGGAATAATTGCTGTAGTGATGGACAGTAGCCCCATAAAAGAGAGATAAGATGGATAAGAATGATGTTATCATGACATAATCAAACATTCTATTAAGCCCCTAAGCTAGACCGAATGGTATACAAATGTAATACCCAAATCATATTGACGTTACAATCACAACATAACTAGAATCCAGTAGAACCTATACAAACAAAGAAGCAGTTTTTGAGCAGAATAATACAATCAATACAGAAAATGTTACTTACCAGTTTAACCGCAACTTCCTCCCCAGTTTGTGCATTAACACCTAAAGACGTCCAGATCAAATCACCACACGAAGTCAAACACTAGGACCAAGAAGCCTCGCTCAAAAGCAAAGTTACATGGAAAATAGTGAAACATATCAATTATTACTAAAATTCAATCATACCCAGATAGAGTTCTCCAAAAGATCCACTCCCAATCTTCCGTCCCAACCTAAACTTGCCACCAACCATGTGGTCAATCTTAGATTTTTCCATTCTTGGAACACGACAACCCAGAAGATGAAATACTACGTTTTTTGCGAGATTTGTACCAGATTAGCTGTTCCTAATACAGCAGCCCCTGAAGACCAAATTTCTACTCCTCAAAGACCGAGAGATAAACAAGTCAACACACCCACAGATTTTCTATTCTACAAGTGAAAAGGTGGGAACTTCACCCTTTTGCAATTCTTAGTAAGCAACAACGTTAGATTGAGAAGAGAACAGAGTTAAGAGTCCAATAAAAAAAGGACGAGAAGAATCAGGATATCCAAAAAAAGGAACAAAAGAAATCCTGATCATAAGAATGCAAAATTGAACGCGGTTATTAACTTTTTAAAAAAAAACAGAGAGAGAGAGACAATCTATGCTTTGATTTCTAAACACTAGAATCTAGATTCCAAAACTAGAACAGAAATCGAAATACCCCGATTTCAAATTAAATCAGATTACATTGACCAGAACACGACGGAGGAAACGAGCACTAAAAAAACAAAGTGAAACTAATATCAAGTACAGATCGAGAAACTTTGCCTGAGTGTTACTAACAAAGAGTAAAGAAAAAGGTTTACAAAGAATAGATGGAGTTTGTGTGTGCTTTTGAGGAAAGTTTATGCAAGAGGAAGGAGGAAGAGAACTCAAAAGGTGAAGTGATAGATACTGTTTTTTCCTTTTTTTTTTTTAATTATAACATTCCATTTACTCGAAATGAGAATAATTTGGGGTCGAGTCGAGGCGACACCTTTTTGGACCAGCCGTCTAACCTAACACACGTTTAGGTTGCCAACTCTTCTTCCCATATGAATATGATAGAAGACGTGCCCTCTTATTACCATTAATATGTAATTTAATTTAATTTAATTTATTAATTAAATTTAATAACTATTAATAAATATAATTAAATGAAGTGGGTGTACACTATAATTTTGAAGAAAGATCTTATTTGTTCATGGATTTGAAGAAAGATCTTGTTTGTGAGGGATAAAATTAGAAACCAATTCAAATTTAGGATAAAAAAATAAAAATTCTACTTTATTATGACAGGATCCTTGGCATCCTAGAGGAATCTTGAAGGATCTCTCAACTCCGATGGTGATCAATGGGTCAGAGCTACCTATGACTGCAAGAGTTTCTGAAGTAATCAGAAATAATGAATGGTGCTGGAGAGAGCCATAAGTAACCTAGATCCTCTACTGTACAACCGAATTGTTCTAGACTTGATTGTTTGGAATGTTTAGCTAGCTCTTCAAAAAAGTATACTAATGCTTCAACCTACAATTTTTTGAGACCCTCGATTCAAAGTATTTCTTGGCATAAAATAGTTTGGATTAAAAGTAATAGCCCTAGGTGTTTCTTCATACTATGGTTGGCTTTCTTTAAAAAGTTGCAAACATGGGATAAACTCCTCTACCTTGACACCCCTAATCACTATTCCTTGTGTACCTTGAATAACGAGACTACTGAATATTTGTTCTTCGAATTTTTTTTCTCTAAAACTGTGTAGTTACACTACCTCAACCACTTCCAAATACATCTTCCCAATCTGACAAACCTTCACTCCATTCTCAATTAGTTCAACCTGCCCTCTAATATCTGAAACTATGACACTAATATCTTTAACATCCTCCTTTTGTTACTGTCTATAATCTTTGGACTGAAAGAAATTCTTGAACCTTCAAAGATGAAGCCTTGGAAGTGGGGTGATTAAATACCAGAGTGATCTTCCAAATGGAACATCTCAGCTCAAGCATCGAGAGAAGGTAACTGTTGGAGTGCTTATTTTTCTAAGGTTTTGATTTCAGGTTTGGAAAAGGGAGAGTATCCAATCCCTCTTCGATAACTAAAGTAGAAGAGAAGTTGGTTCTAGGAAATATTCTAGTCTCCAATCAGCAAAAATCTTGGCAGCATGGAGTTGGCAGGTCTATGGCCTTTCCCTGTACCAGATAAGATGACTTCAATGAAGGTGTTCCTAAGCTCTAACACCAACTCCTACGGTTGGTGTGCAGAAGATACATTAGTGGTCTATTAATGAAGGTATATGAGAATTGGGCAAACTTTGACAGTGAACAAGGAAACTAGAAGGGCTTCATCTTGACTCTTCATCTTGTGTTGTGCTGGTTTGTCGATATGTTTTTGTAAATGAATGATGGACGAATTGTGTTGTTGTAAATTGTTTGTTGGAAAACTTTTGTTACTGGTTAGACGAGATAGCTCTATAAGGCCATCTTGGTAGGAAGATTGTATAGGCTTACGGTCGTTTGTGTGTTGTTCGTAAGGAATTGTTGTAGGTTCCTTATGAATTCTCATTAGTTTATTGCTTTTGGTAGGTAAGAGATTATTGCATAGGAAATCTTCAGTTGTGTACATACCTTTTTTTGTGTATAAAAATTTACTGAATTATTAAAAAAATATAATTCAATTTAAAATATATAAATATTCAAATTAAATTTGATTTAATAATTAAAATATAT
>JANIHY010000004.1:30843318-30864668 GCA_027479065.1 Erythroxylum brevipes | reverse complement strand
ATAATAATAATAATAATAATTGCTTAGGAAAAGAGAGAGTATTTATAAAAATTGCTTATGTATTTTATTTTTGACATGAGACAAAAATTGTCTCACAATTTTAAAATAAAATTATATTTTTGTGAACTGAAATCAGAACAAAAATAAATTAGGCCAACGATAACAAAAATTTGTGTTTTGTTGCTTGATTCCACCTATAAAAACAGTAACCATACGTTACATAAAAGCAAGCAGTAAAGCAGGCGGCACAGAGATAGACGAGAGACACAGGAGCCAAAGAGCGATGAAGTATAGGACAACTCGCGACGAGGCTAAATATTCAATACACTGTTTTGTCACTTAATATCTTTCATTTCGACATCAATCCAAAGAGAAAAATGTTACTATACATGGAATTAAGGGACGAGTTTTCTTTATCGTATTTATACAATATTGCAATCAATGAAAAATCCCAATCATGTTAAAGTAGTGAATAAATTAGTATTTACTCTGGTTAATGAAGAATATTTGCGTATGTCCAACCCCACAAGGAGGATTGAGCTTAAATGTTTCTTCAAAACCCACCTTGACATTTTCTCCCTATTACAGATGAAGCTTCTTGGGTTTCAGTATGAACTGGCATTAGAGTAAACTACAAATCCAAATAGTGATGGTGATGCTAAAGAAGATAGCTTGCAGGTGGTTAACATGCAGGGTTCCTCATCCATCTGATGCTATGAATTGAATTGTCTGTTAGAGAGTATTAGTTTGCTTTTGAAAACTTCTACTTCAGGAGGTAAGAGTATCATGAAGCTCACGTTAATCAGCCGCTAAAAGTATCTGATGATTCAGATGTCTCCGACTCTCCTTCTGCATAATTGAAGCCATGAAGGTTCATTGAGACCAAGAACAATTAGACTTAATTGAATGCAGCTCAGCAGATAAAGATGAATGCACTTAAGAAAGACGTTAACAAATATTCCCATCAGCCTACCAAAAAGTGACTTGATGGTTGGCCTCTTCGATTTTGTGTTCTTCTTCTTCAATTCAGCTGTCCAAAAAGATTGAGATAAGTTAAGAGGGAAAAAGTTTAAATTTACAAATCAAATTAATTAAAAAACAAAATTTTATGGAATAAGCTCAAGTCTAAGCATCAATTGGAATAAGCTCAAGTCTAAGCAAAAAGTGACTTGATGGTTGGCGGCCTCTTCGATTTCACTGCCAACCAGTTCCCTTTGCTATTATTCTTAGGATTTCATAAAACACCCACATCAACCCAAATTTAGTTTCCATCTCTCTCTCTCCAGCAGCCCTTCCCCAACCACACAAATACACGCACACACGCAGAAGCTTGCATGTGTCACTCGTCAGAAACTAAAGTGATTGTTACTAAAACAAGAGGATAATTCCTCTATTCTCTAAGGGAGATAATATTCGTTCATGACCTATTAAACTCCCAAGGCTAATAGGCATAGAAAGTTTGCAAGGTTAAGGAGCCTGATATTAAGATGTTACAGTCATATATTGGCCAGACATAGAAAACATAAGCTGACAGAAATTAAAGCCATCTCAAATCCAGCAGATTAGAATGCTCAAATATATCAAAAGAAATATTTACCCATCCCTGGCACTTGGTAATCATTTACAATCTCGAAGTTTTTATATGTGTAGCCCACAAAATTTATATCCTTGGATGAGAGCATCTGAAAAATATTCAGAAAAATTAGAAGGGGAATAAGCTAACAGAGTGAAAATACTCAAATCTAATAAGATAAAACTAAAAATTCTCGGAAACTAGTTGAGGAATCTCGGCAAGAATACGGGTGCATCAGTAATCATATTAGGATCGGGACAATTTAAAGATAATTTGGTTTTAAACATCCACCGGGATTCACACAGGAAAGACTTTCGTAGCAAAAGTTCTTAAAACTATGTTTCACTGGGCACAACATGCAAAGCTCTTCAAAGCAATGTATGAATCATCAAGGACAGTAACGACCGTATATCTTTCATTATCTAGCAGAAAAAAGTTGGGTAAAATAACAAGATCAACGTCCATCATTTTTAATATTTCAAAATCCATATATAACTCCTGTTCTTTCACTAGCCTGATATCCTATAAGCATATATTCAAGAATAATGCCTTCCATAAAGAAAATGTTGATGTTCATAGGTTCCCTTTTTATCCTATTAAACTTTCTCTACAAACAATTGTATAACCTCAAAACATAAGCCAATATAAAAGCAAAGTCATATTAACAATCAAAATGGTCCTAGGCAAATAATCTACTCACAATCAACAACATTTTAACTTACGATATGCTGGCCACAAATTTTAAAATAATGCACAAACCATCGAAAAGAACTGTCTACGGTTAAAATGAAGCCAAGGTCACAATACCAAATTATCCATGAACAGAACTGGAATAACAGTGGAAGAAAGGCATTTAACTTGATATTCCATTTACTCGAGATTCATATAGTAACTCTTTATTTCGATTAAGTGAAATAGATTCTAAAAGATATTACAACTGAAACACTTCACAGTTAAAGGTTAAAAATGGATTGAATAGAAGCAAGAAGACGATACAAAATATGAATCCATGCGCTGGGCATTCATAAAATGTATGTAACTGACCTTCCTCCATGGACCATTTCTTGATGAAGTTTGAGTCTGATGCTCAGACTATAGAACCAAAGATAAGGAAAAAGAAACAAGCATAATGAGCAATACGAATCATTGCAGAAATGTCTAACCAGAATCAATCAGAATTTATACGTCAATACCTCTTCAAACTTCTCAAAGTTTTGAGTATCCAGCTCATCATTGACCTCAGGGATAAAAGCAGCTTCCATCTGATAAAGATTATCCCAATCCGTACCAATAAACCATGCATGCGCCTGCAAAGTGGAACTCAAGAAGTAATTCAATGTATCCACATTGCTTATCCAGCAAATCCAAAGTATTCAGAAAAGGACACACCATACAACACCTTTATTTCATCTGCGCCTTTAGATCCTAATCTCTGGTTGACATTACATAAAAGTTTACTAATAAGGTCCTTTGCATCAGGAGATAATTTTGCTTCTTCTGGAAATTTCAAATGGGTTCTCCAGTTTACAATCTGTTGAAAAGAAAATTATAAATTAAAACAATAATTGATATTTTCTTTTCCAGTAATTTCAAAGTTCTACTCATTTGCTTTAACAATGGATAGAATTGCAGGGGTTTGTTGGTAAGGAAAATAATTGAAAAACAGCATTCTGCAACAAGCTTGAAACATAACAAGGGTGGGGTCCCATCTCCACCAAGATAAAAATCAAGATAGATAGATTGCCTTACTGATACTGTAAGACTAGATTAATGGCCCATCATATGCACCACAAAAATCCACCATAGTCAATCTATGAACCATCACACTATACACTAATCAGGCAAAAACATAACTTAGGAACTCCATATAAGAGATTAGTTTCAGTTCAATAAAAATCAATTGTAACATCAGAACATGACGGTCTTTGGAAAAACCATAGAGTTAGGAGACTATTTTAGGAAATATATTGTAACATATTGTATCATCCTTAAGTTAGGATATTATTGGTCAGGAATCTGATAGGATTAGCTAAGATTTTGATAAGATACTCCATGATTTATGGGTATCTACCACATTTAGATACTAGGTTTTTGTATATATATATAGCTAGTAGTGCTGTAATAGATACAAATAAGAAAATTTCTGCTTAATTTCTGACATGGTACCAGAGCTTTAGGTTCCGATAACCTGACCATATTATGGCCTTCATCACCATATTTTCCCAGCCTTCACTGCTGACATTTTTTTTCCCTTCCACACGTTCCCTTCTTCTTCTTCTGTCTCTCACACAATTTGGCCTTAATTGCCTAGAATCTTGTCAAGCAAGATGTCAGCGATCGAGAAGTCTACGATTAAGAGTGGGGAGACTGCCAAAACCCAATCAGAAGAGGTAATCCAAACCCAACACCCCAGAGAATTGCAGAGCATTCCAGCTACCTACAGATTAGATGGAAAAAATATCTCAAATGGTCTCAACTCACTTGAACTGTGCCGAAAGGAAAGGGGAAGATTAGTCATCTCTAAGGGTGTAGGGCCTAAACTAGGGGATCCGCAATTTGAAGCATGAGATGAAGAAGATGCCATGTTTATGGCATGGTTGTGGGGCTCTATGGTCCTGGAATCAGTGAGACATGTATGTTGTTGGCCACTTCCAAGGACATATGGGAAGCAATCCAACAAACTTATTCCAAGGCTAGAGATGCGGCATAAGTGTATGAAGTAAAGGTGAAAACTGTTGCTGCAAAACAAGGAAACAAAACAGTCACGGAATACGCAAATCAATTAATTGGATCACTACCGGGTGATAAAAACCAAGTGTCCCGAAGATGCAGCAGTTCTAAAAATCTTCATTGAACAGGATAGACTTTATGATTTTTTGGTTGGACTGAATCCAGAATTTAATCAAGGATACAAATTCTTGGGAAGTTGGAGGTTCCATGTTTTAATGAGGTGGTGGCTTTAATCCGAAGCGAAGAAAGTAGGAGGGGGCTGATGGTTTAATCGCAAATCATTGACAGTTCAGCTACGGTGGCAAATCAACCACAAATACGGAGAGAGGAGCAGTTTTTGAAGGAAGGAAGAATAATCAGACAAAGCCTCAAAACCGTGATGAATTATGGTGTACTTATTGCAAGAAACATCGACATATATGTGAGAATTGTTGGAAACTTCATGAAAAGCCTCCAAGTCATAAGTGGGGTTAGAAGGGAGATCAACCACAAAACAATGGACAAGTGCACATTGTTGTCGTATCACAAGACGAATCAATATGACAAGAGCCAAGTAGCCTCAACAAAGAAGAAATTGAGAGGGTGAGATCACCTATTAGCAGCCTTGTGAAAACTAAAAAGCCTTCAGGTACTTATTCTTTGGCATATTCAGGTGAGTTTCCTCTTTCTCTTAGATTAAATGCCTCGGGTACAATCTTCACTAACTCTTGGGTCACGGACTTAGGAGCAACCGACCATATGACCCACTCATCCAATACCTTTTTAACCTACTCCCCATGTCCAAGTAGTAAGCAAATAGCCATAGCTCATGGATCCTTAACCACTGTAGCCAGTATAGGTAATGTCAAAATAAGCCCATCAATAATTCTACGAAATGTCCTTCACGTTCCTAAATTGTCCACAAACCTTGTTTCCATACAGAAATTCACCCAAGATTTATCTTGTAATGTAAATTTTTACAATAACTATTGTGTATTTCAGGACACGGATTCAAGGAGGATGATTGGATGTGTTAGGGAACGGGATGGCCTTTACTATCTAGAAACACCAAGCCAACTGAACATGACCAAGAGTAGGTTGCCACATTCCTTTATTTCAGAACTTGTTTCTTCCAATAAAGAGAAAATTTTGCTTCATCATTGTCGACTTGGGCATCCATCATTTAGGATTGTTAAGATTATGTTTCCCTCTTTGTTTAAAGGTTTAGATGTTAAAAACTTTCATTGTGAGGCGTGTGAACTTGCTAAACACAAACGTGTACCTTTTTCAAGTAGTAATGAAAGAAGTTCTGCTCCTTTCTATCTCATTCACAGTGATATTTGGTGTCCATATACTATCTCTAATGTTTCTAGGGAAAAATTCTTTCATTAATGATTTTACACGTAACACATGTTACATGTATTTTTTTGCTCAAACATAAGTCTAATGTTAGTACCGTACTCCCAAACTTCTATTCCATGATCAAGAATCAATTTAAATCAATTTGGGGTTAATATCAACAGATTTAGGTTAGATAATGCCAGGGACTACTTCAATCAAACTCTTACCCCATTCTTCCAAAAAGAGGGAATAATCTATAAGTCTTCTTGTATAAAAACTCCACAACAAAATGGGGTAGCAGAATGGAAAAATGGGCACCTCCTTGAGAAAACCCGAGCCCTGTTATTTCAAAACCATGGGTCCAAAGTTTTTTGGGGAGAAGCAATTCTTACCATCACTCATCTCATAAATCGCTTGCCTCTCGAACCTTAGGTTTTAAGAGTCCTATAGACATTCTTTCAACTTTTTACCCAAACCTAAACACTACAAATAACCTTGTCCCTAAATTCGTGGGTTGCACATCGTTTGTCCATGTCCACAGTCAAAAACAAGGGGAAATTAGATCCAAGGGCCCTAAAGTGTGCCTTTGTGGGTTATTAGTCAACGCAGAAAGGGTACAAGTGTTTCCATCCTCCATCAGAGAAATTCTATATCTCAATAGATGTCACATTCAAGGAACATCAGCCTCATTTCACCAATCCTTATCTCCAAGGGGGGATTTAACTAGAGAAGATAAGGAAGATTTTTTGCTTGATCTGTGATTGTCTAAAACTCCATTTGATCCTCCTACATTTGCTTCCACACCTCCTTGTTCATCTCATTCTTCCGCCCCTCTTTGTTTATCCAAGACATTCAACGAACCGTAAGAAAAACCTGATGTAAGATTTGGCAAAGGTAAAGTATACACAAGAAGGAATACAGCCATCCCAGAACCTATGCAAGTCCAGAGTCCAACTCCGATCGTTTGAAAGGGGTAACAATTTCTAACTCTCCATTACAAGATGAATTTCATGATAATAACAATGATCAGGACCTTCCAATTACCATCAGGAAAGGAACCAGAGAGTATACAAAATGACCATTATACCCTCTTGCACGTTTTCTATCGTTTAAGAATTTTTCATCATCTCGTAGAGCTTTCCTTGTAAACCTGAATACCATCACCATTCCTACCACCCTATCTAAGGCTTTGTCTAATGGAAAATGGAAACAAGCTATGAATGTAGAGATGGAGGCATTAGAGAAGAACAAAACTTGGGAGTTGGTTACGTTACCGGCAAGAAATAAACCGGTAGGTTATAAGTGGGTGTATACGGTAAAGTATAAAGCAAATGGGTCGATTGAGAGATACAAGGCACGGTTGGTGGCCAAGGGGTATATTCAAACCGTATGGAATTGATTATCTAGAGACCTTTGCTCCAGTTGTAAAGATGAACACAGGTAGAGTGTTGTTGTCACTTGTAGTTAATTTTTGGTTGGAATTTGCAACAGTTCGATGTCAAGAATGCGTTCTTACATGGAGATCTAAAGGAGGAGATATATATGGAGGTTCTGCCTGGTTATAAGAATAACTTAGCAAGTCATACTGCGTAAATTGAAAAAGGCATATGGCCTCAAGAAATCACCACGGGCATGGTTTGGTAGATTTGCAAGATTTATGTTGGCCATGGGATACAAACAAAGCCAAGGAGACCACATACTATTCATTAAACACTCTCCCTCAGGGGGAGTTATAGCTCTTTTGGTGTATGCTGATGACATAATATTAACAGGAAATGATGTTAAGGGAAAAAAAGGTTTTGAGTCAATGTTTGGCTAAGGAATTTGAGATCAAGGCATTGGGAACTCTGAAGTATTTTCTCGGGATTGAAGTTGCTCACTCTAGGATGGGAATTTTTATCTCTCAACAGAAGTATTTTACAGATCTTCTCAAAGAAACAGGCAATATAGCATGCAAACTAGCAAGTACTTCCTTGGATCCAAATGTTAAGATTGGAAAGGTAGAGGAGGATGCAGTAGTAGATAGAGAAATGTATCAACACCTAGTAGGGAAACTCATTTACTTATCTCACACACGACCAGATATAGCATATACTGTAAGTGTGATTAGTCAGTTCATGCATAACCCGAAGAAAGTTCATCCGCAAGCAGCTCACAAAGTACTTCATTATCTCAAAGGAACACTAGGGAAAGGTATTTTGTTTAAAAGGAATAGGGGATTGGTACTTGAAGCATACATTGATGTTGATTTTGCTGGTTCAATTGTCGATAGAAGATCGACTTCAAGATATTGCAGCTTCCTTGGTGGAAACCTTGTGATATGGAGAAGTGAAAAACAAGGAGTGGTAGCTCGATCAAGTGTAGAAGCCAAATTTTGGGCAATGGCTCAAGGTATATGTGAACTACTTTGGTTAAAGATCATCCTTGAAGACTTGAAGTTAAATGGGACGGTCCTATGAGACTCTATTGTTACAACAAGTCTGTGATAAGTATAGCTCACAATCTGGTGCAACATAACTGAACCAAGTACATTGAAATCGACAAGAACTTTATCAAGGAGAAGCTGGAGAGTGGACTGATTTATACTCCTTATGTGTCTACAAATGGTCAACTTGCTGATATTTTTACCAAAGGGTTAAGCAGCTCAAATTTTCAGACTATTGTATCCAAGCTTGGAATGGAGAATACCTATTCACTAGCTTGAGGGGGAGTGTGGAAAAACTGTCTAGTTGGGAGACCATTTTAGGAAAATATATTGTAACAGATTGTATCCTTAAGTTAGGATATTATTAGTTATGATTCTGATAGGATTGGCTAAGATTCTGATAAGATACTCCATGATTTATGGGTATATACCATATTTGGCACTAGGATTTTGTATATATATATATACAGCTAGTAGTGCTGTAACAGATACGATTTTTGTATATACGTACAGCTAGTAGTGTTGTAATAGATACACATAAGGAAATACACTTTCTGCTTAATTTCTGACATGGTCCTTAACGGCAAAGTATGAATACACTTGAGGCATAGGCGAGAGAAAAATTAGTCATACTTGGCTTTCTGAGTGGCAGGGTTGGATGCTTTTCATATCCTACACTAGATCACTCAATTGAAGGGAGAGACCAAAAGTATAGTAGTATGCTTTAAAAAATTACAGTTACCATCAAGGCTTGTGTAAAAGATAAAATAAAAATAGGTACATCTACTTACCTTCCTACATGTGGTCATTGGATCATCTGAATAGAAAGGTGGATATCCCACAAGCATTTCGTACATAATTGCGCCAAGTGACCACCTAGGATTGGATATCATTCTTAGTCCAAGCACCAGATAATAGTTACAAAAAAAATCACAAGGAGCCACCAATCATCCAATTCATCTAAAAAAATCAGTTTACTAAGTATAGCATGCAAAGGAAAGAAGTTACATCATACTATTGCACATTGTATATGATCAGAGCTTCAATATACATTACCTTATTTTTGGCTTTAAACAGAAATTACAATCCCAAAGTGATACAAGAGAGAAAAATCATCTTAAGTTTATATTCATGAGCAATGGAAAAGTGCAGCTGTACTTACCAATCACACTCCATGCCATAGCCTTTCTTTAAGAGAACTTCTGGAGCAATATAATCAGGTGTACCAACGGTAGAATAAGCCTGCCAAATATCAAATACAATAGATAAAAGAAGAAACAAAGCACCTTTTTTATGTCTAATGAATATAAAACAGTCAACCACCAACAAGCAAAATTCTCCACTGGTCAAGCAAGAGAAAGAATATACTTAAAGTCAAGCCAACTCTTTTAAATCAACCATAAAGATAGTGCAACAAAAACAAATTTAAGCCTTTCATTATTCAACACCAACATTGGGATAACAAAATAAAGAAACGCATGCATGGATATCCATATGCAGATATGAGAGAAGGAAACAGGGTATAGACACATAGATAAAAGAGGAAGAAACAGATATAGAATTCCAGAAACACAATGACAGAACTCACAAGCGTCCTCCTGTTCTTCTGCCAGTTTTGTAGTTGCTCTTGTTGTGTGCGTTTTGGCCCTGTTGAGGGTTCTTCACTCTGTGTACTTCCATTAGGGTTGCTAGTTGCTACTGAAAAGTCCCCTTCCTGAATGGTACTGCAATCTAATGGCTTGCAAAGTCCAAAATCAGACAGCCTCAAGTGCCCATATTTATCAAGAAGTAAGTTATCGGGCTTGATATCCCTGTATGATAGACATCAACAAAAAGGTGGGTCTAATTTAAGTTATATATTGTCCAATTCACTGTCTCTATGCACATATAATCACTTTCACATAATCATTTACCATTTTCCACACAAACCTGTGGATGTAGTTGTGTTTATGAATAGATTCAATGGCTAAAACTGTTTCTGCAACATAAAATCTAGCTTCGTCATCGGTCAAGGTATCTTTTCTCATAAGTAAAGTCATCATATCTCCACCAGGTAAATATTCCATAATAAGGTAAAGATATTCATCATCTTGAAAGGAACAGTATAATTTGACAATGCAATTGCTGTCAACTTCTGCAAGCAAATTCCTTTCAGCTTTCACATGCTCAACCTATTTAACATTACAAGCTATTAGCCTATTTGCAGAAAGTATCCCATAAAGATTTGTGTCAACACCATTAGCCAGCCTTCAGAATGCATACCTGGCCTCTTCGAAGCATCTCTGATTTCTTGAGTTTTTTCATAGCATACACATTGCCGGTTGTTTTTTCTCTGCAGACTCTGACCTGATCACAAAAAAAGCCCACCCCCTATAAACTTCTCGGTCAAAATCAAGAACCCATAATATACTAAACTTGGGATGAAAAAAAAGCTAGCGTCACGCTTTCAGAGGCAAGCCACTTTTGATTATTGCATATCTATTTTCCTACCAATGCCCAGATTTGGTTGACAGATGTTAACTACAAAAGAGAACTTTGTCTCTTTCACGTAAACACATCTGCAAATATCATACTACTTGGGAAATGAAAACCAATTGATAGAGAGAGCCAAATAATTTATCTTCTCTCCAAGTACACAACAATACCGTTCTAATATTGGCCCTATCAAGTAGCATACATGAATTCCACAACAACATCCTTAGAAGCTCCAAAGAAAATTCCCATCAATTACAGTCATATCCAGTGTCAAGGGCCAAAACCATATGACCAGAACAGAGAAGTTGGAACCAAAAGAGGAGAATTACAGATAGTCCTCGATTTTTAAGATCATGCACTGAGAAACATCATAACAGCACATCTTTAAAGAAGCAGATTAACAAACAACACCAAAGAGTAAGAAAGACAATGTAAACGAAAAGGACGAACATACCTCACCAAACGCACCTTTACCGATCATGGTCAACAATTCGAAATCATCAACACCCATTTTATGCCTTTGAAGGCGCATGTATTCAGTCTCCTTCTGCTCCAGGAATTTCAATAAGTTGTTCTGATCTTCTTCAGAAACATCTGCATCAGCCAATTTCTTTTCCAGTATGGTTCGTCTATCAAAATAAGAACAGAGTAAGAGCAAGAAACATCATCCATTGCAACTATTACCAAAATCCCATCTTCACCTAATATACATATAAGTGGGTGGGTAAGGCGTTACCGCTCCTTCCTCTCTTGAAGGTTCTTCATTTGTTCCTTGTAATGGTTTTCTATATACTGCTTAGCGGCAGCAGCTTTCTGCTTGGTGATATTTGAGAGAGCTTCTTGGTCCATATCATACTTGGAGTTGGAGGAGACGTCTTTGTCTTCGTCAAATTGGTCCTTCCTTCTACTGGAACCTCTCACCTTGTCTCTTGGTTGAAACTTCTGAAACCAACTCCTAGCTGAATCCATTTTTCTTTTTTTCCTGAAGTTTTGGTTTACCACTTAAGACTTGCTCCAATTTTCTTCTCCTCCATACACTAAGAAAAATCAAATACGTAACCTGCAAAATAAACAACACTCCAACATTACACAAACGAGCATAACAACCTTGTCTTTCTTCAAAAACGAACACAGCAACAGCAAACAAAACTACTTCCTTATTCATACCTTTTCTTTTAATAATTTGGCTTAGCTTATAGAAGAAGAATAAATCGGGAAGAGATTGAAAACAAAAGAAAGGGATGATTAACGAAGGTAGAAGGAACAGAATCTAAATGAAGAAATTGGGGTAGAGAGGCGTGAGATTAGCAGAGAAATCGGGTTACCGCGAGATTTATGACGAGAAAAATAAAAACATAAATTACACACACAGAAAAACGCGCCATTTACGCTTTCTCTATCTTCCTCTCCTTCAATTGGAAATTAATTTAATAGATTTTATTACAGGAAAAAAAAAAAGCAAACAGTGAACTTGCGTTTGATTTGCGCGTAAACTTCATAACTATTAAAACTGACACTTGACAGCGACAATTAACAAATACTAATAAGCCTAGACTGGGATCTCATCTCATAGTCAACTCAACCCGACCCAAATCCCAGACCCCACCCCGGGGATTCACTTGGCGGCTTTGCCTGTGTTGTGTGTACTCTGAATAAACGCACCCATTTATACTTGTCCCTTCTTTATCTTGTTTTATATATACATAAGAATATAATTCGATATAAATTTTAGTAACATTGCGTCCTTCCTTCCTTCCTTCCTCTTAACTTATTAGATTTATGGTAATAAATTGATAACATATTTTCCTGGAAATTATCACACCATTAATCAAAATTGATTTTTATAAAAAATCAAAGCTCCTAATTAGCATGAGATTTATACTAAAAGAATCTTTCTTCTCGTCGTTTAAAAGCTCTATTACTTGAAAGTTATTGAAAGATCTCTCATGTAACTTGAATTTATTGAAAAAATTGAAACATTAACTCATTATTATGCATATTTAAAATAAAATATTTATATTTTTAAATTAAGATTACTTTAAATTATGAATCATAATGATTAGTGTCAAATTCAACAAAAATAAAATTTTTCTTTGAAAGTATTTTGAATATAGTAACTTAATTAGAGGAATTGTCAACTCTTTTGGCTAGCTGCTTTTAACAACAATTTACGTAGTACACTTCAGTCTCCTATTATGTGTAGATTATAGTCCAATGGAGATTTACATTCAAACAATCCAATCATTAAAAGAACCCCACTTTTAAATTCTCCAACTATCTAATCAATAACCTCGACTTGGAGGAGGCAATCAACAGAGGCATCATTTCTTAAGTTAATAGGATTGAAGCCTTTAAATGGTTCCAAGCCATCAAATAAGTAATAAAAGTTGTTTCCCAAGAAGAGTAACGGCAGCATAAAGGAAGCAATTCTAAAAGTTATAGATAGCCTAATTTCACTACAAGCTAATATGAGCCATAATCTAGGTAAAGAGGATATGCTTTTTTTTTGGTGAGAAGGAAAGAAAACAAAGAGGCCTAAGGCCTTAAGAAAGTAATAGAAGCAGCATCATTAAGAAGAAATTGACGAAGTGCCGGCCCTGGAGACTCCCAGATAGACAGAAGCTGAGTATCAGAAGATCCCTGCTTAGCTAGAAAATCCGTACACTGATTACTTTCTCTATAAGTATGCACAATAGAACACGGTAAAGAGGATATGCTTCAAAAGGAAAAACAACTTATTTCACTATATTGATGCTTTGGAAAACCATGACTCTCTTATAATATAGAAATCTCAAATTTTATGTTTGAATGATGGTGATAGGAACACCAACTTTTTCGCAATTCTATTCTTGTAAAGAGGAACACCAATAGAATTGGTCCATTTAAGGACCTTAGGGGTAATATACATGCATTATGATCAACTTTTATCCCATCCTAGCCAATACATCAAGCAAGCACTAGGCACTCCTAGCTTAGCTAACTATACATTAATAGACATCCAATCTTCCATTCTAAAATCAATCATTTATGATTAAGCTTGTTCAATGATTAAACCATCCACTAAGAAGGAGGTGAAGGAAGACTTATTTAGCTTTAATCCCCTATAAGGCAATAGGTCTAGATAGCTTGAATGCTAATTTTTTAGAAAACATAAAGCATTATAGGAGTGTTGGTATCAAAACTAGTTTTAGAATTCTTTAAAATAGACAAAATGCTAAAAAAATCAACAAAATCCGTATATTCCTTGTCTTTAATCCTCAAACCCTTCCACTTCTATGACTATCGGCCCTATAAGTTGTTACGATGTAATTTATAAGATAATATCTAAAATTATTGCTATCAAGTTGAAAAACTCCTTCAGTTCTTTAATCAAATCTTAGTAAAGAGCTTTTTTATAATGAAGAAAAATTGGAGACAATATCTTGATTGCTCATTAGTTGCTTAAGAATAACGACAAGAATTATAAGCTACTCTGTTATAAAGCTGAACCACAGGTATCACTAACCATTATATGAAGCAATATACAAAAGAATGAGTTACTAGAACAATAGATTTCTAACTTATAATTGATTAAATTAGTTTTCCGTAGTATAAGTGCCTATTAGTGCTTCTTATTATAGCCTTAGTATAAGTGTCTATCGGTCATCACAAAAATCAAAGTGATCTCAAACTTTTCAAGCTATCACTAAGTATTATTGTGTACTCAATTTAGATTAAAAGCAATGAACAATATTCATTGGGAAATTAAGGATGGAAACAACATTTTCTAGAACACATTCTAGCTATTAAAAGAAATATCCTTTGCTAGGGATATGTAAAATAATCTCAATAAAAACATGGTCATAATGGAATATCAATGCTCCTCTTTGATAGTCTTACCTTAATTTTCTTACTTTTTCCTTTGCTAAGTTTGCCTTATCTCTATCATATTAGCCTCCTAATTTTATTCGAATTTTGTCTAGTTTGTTAAATTGGTTATGCTAATAGATTCCATTAGCTTTTTATAAATTGGTATATTAATGGTATGAGAGTTACCTAACTAGGTATTATGGTTCTAGAGCTTACGCTCTCTTATCTTCCTATATAGTGACTTGACTATCCTTATTAGGTCTTCATACAATTTGTCCTTTGATTTCTAAAAGAATATCTATTTATCTCTTCTTCCTTTCTTTTTACCTTCTTCTTTTGTCCTTGTTTTGCTTTTCATTTTCTAAAACTTTGCAACTTAAATTATTCTAATCTCAGTCATCTTACTTCAAACTTCTCAATTTCAATCTAATATTCATGAAATTAAGTTATCAAATCCTTCCATTTAAAGTCTAAACATTTAATTAAAAACTTAAGATAACACATATTATGTTTCACTTAATAAAGAAAAGGAATAATACTAAAAAAATTGCCTATCTAGTGGTAAATGTAATCGAATTATTCTTTTTACAAATTCAAAATGTTTAACCTAAATACCTTTGTCATGTTGATTCATAAACTCAAGAATGTGATCTCAATGTAAATAACAAAAGCTCTTTCTAAAATCATCATGTTTTATAATTACTGAACAAAAATAAATGATAAATGATAAATTGCTAATTTGGCTCAAAAACTCACATAAAATTTGAATTTGTATTCTTTCTTGTATACTTATAATTTTAATCAACCATAAAGGCAGTGAGATACTTATTTTACTACACAAAAATCAATTATTCATGTTTATATCATATATTGCCTTTTTAACTTAATTCAATAATTCATAATAACTAAAAATAATTTAAATAACAATAATAACAACAACATCCAATAAGAGTCCTTTTGAAATGCAGGGTTTAGGAAGGTCTGGTAATACGTAGTCTTACCTTTATCCGGTAACGAGGTTGTTTCAGATAAATTTATATGTAATGCAAAATAATGATAATATAAAATATAAATAAATACTTATAAATAAAAATATAAAAATGTAATGCAATATATATAAAACATGGTAAATATTAACAATAAAAGATAGAATAAGTAAATAAATACGCAAACTAGAACAAAAGACAAGCACAAGAATAAATCAAACTAACCATAACTAGAAAGTAATTAGGTTAAGTAAGAAATTGTTCAAACTAAATAACAAGAAGGTAAGTACTACGTAAAGACAAAAAACTCCAAGAAAAATGTTTGAAAGACCTAACAGAATGAAAATGACCTCTCTATAAGAGTGTTGTATTTAGTTTCTATTGCTTTTAACTGCATTCATATTTTGATTTTGGTTACAAATTCTTGTAAGTTAATCCAAATGAGGGATAAGTTGAATGAAAATTGTGTGAATATTGTATGTATGTTGATTGGATTAATTTATTAATTTTGCATTAAAAAATTAAAGTTAACGTCACTTTGTATGAAAAAAATATAACAAATAGGAGTCGGTGACACTTTTGTCACCACCGTGCATTAAGTGGTGATCTTTAGTCACCACCATCAAGCTTATGCACGGGGGTGACCAACCCTCATGGGGTGACAAACATAATCACCCCCATGCAAATTCTCATTCACTCTATTTGTTCTATTATGTGGCAGCTGTAGGTTGAAGGGACACAAAAACCTAAACCTAAATGAGGCTACAAATAGAAGGAGAGGACGGTGGCGGTACACTATTTTTTATTCACTCTTCATTATGCACATCATGGACACACTCATTCGGCTAGGATAAAAGGATAGATAGAGAGGGAGGCGGAGAAACAGAGGGACGCGAAGAAACAAAGCGTTGGTGGAGAAAAGAAAGAAGAGAAATAGAGGAGGAAGAGAGAAAAGTAGCAAAGAAAGTGAGCTCAAACTAGAGCTAGAAGGTGAGAGCCAACGCCAGAGAGGTGGACTTTGACTAGAGATCCACCGCCAACTTCATCATTTGGGAGGCCATTCATTTGTTTACTCTTTTTCATCCCTACTGTTGTGTTGTGAAACATTTCTGTCTACCGAACCTATTTTCTTGTTTAAAGATTGAGAGTCCATTCGGTATTTACTATTTTATTGCTCTAATACTTTTGTTTTTATTGAACATGGGCTTGAAGTGTATGGATATAATGAACTGTGTTTATGCTATGATGGGCTGATCTATTTTCTTGAGGACTAATGCAACTATTTTAGTCAAATATGCATGATTGAGGGATTGTGTTGTTGTCTTATGTTTGTTATAGTTTCTAAACTGAATCGATGTAATAGCATGGCCAAACTTTGCATCATTTTAGTATTAAAAGAAGGACCGAGAGGAGAAGTTTAATATTGAACTAGAAACTATAGACGCTTACGTTAAGAATTAGAAATATATTAACTTAAGTGGTAATTAGTAGTCGAGTTCCATAATTAATTTGGATAATAACTCGTTGAATGCTAAAGCTAGATTTAGTCTATTATTTGAATTGATCTTAAGGCCAAACTGTTAATTTCGGTAAGACAACTGTCTAATCATTGCCTCTTAATCATGCATAAGAGATTAAATTAGTGAAATTAATTCTCAAGAGTTTTTCACTTCAATTTCTACTCGTTTTTACTTCTGTTCGATTCAATTGACTTTGTAATTCAATTGTGAGATTTGCTTTAAAGTCTTTTACTCAACAATTTAGGATAGAGTGTCTAGGATTGCATTATTTTATTTTAATTCAAAATTAATTTATTGAACTAATTTCACCTTCGTGGGAGACGACCCTGAGTAATCACTACAACTACCTCATATACTTGTGAATACGAGAGCGTAGGTCTTTTTAGAACTCTTTGGGCATAACAAGTTTTTAGCACCATTGTTAAGGAGGTGTGGTGTTTAGTGTTTTGAACTTGAATTAATTTTGATTGTTTTTGTTTGCTTAAGTGATTTTGATTGTTTGTGTTTGTTCATGCATGCATATTTTATTGTGTTATTTTGTTAACGTGTTTTGTAATTTCCGTTATTAATTTAGTGCTTTTTATAGTTAGCTTGTGCTAGGTAGGAGAACTTTAGGTAATGAATTCATTTAGTTTATGCTATAAAGGAGATCTTTGGATAATGAACCTCTATCTTTTATTGATAACATACATCAAAGACAAAGACCTCAAGGGAACTCTGAAGACAATCGCGAGGAACTTAATCGTAAAGTTCAAGTGAATAACCATAAGATGGGTGACAGGTATTTAGTCATGAAGGAGTATGCAGTGACTGGTATTGCCACTTCATGCATACGTTTGGGAGAGGTGGCTAGGAACTATGAATTGAAAAGCATCCATTATAACATGTTGTTATCATTTTATGGGGTTCCAAATGAAAACCCTTTAAACTTTATTCAAGAATTTTATGCCACTCTGCAAACCTTTCTATTGGATGGATTAAATGAAGATCAACTTAAAATGAGATGCTTCCCATATACATTGAAGGATCGGGCTAAGGTATGGTTGATCCTTCCTTCCAAGTCTTTGACTACATGGGAGGAGGTGTACAACAAATTTATAGGAAAATTCTATTCCCATCAAAGACATCTAAGTTGCGCACCAACATAGCTACCTTCACTCAGACGGAGGGAGAGCCATTCCATGAGGTGTGGGAACGCTTTAAGCTCTTGCTATTACAATGTCCGCACCATCATTTTTTGCTTCACATGCTAAACCAATTCTTTATGATGGGTTGACGTAATAGTGCGAATACATGATAGACAATACAGTAAGAGGAGCAATAAGAGAGAGGACGATCGTAGAAACATATGGAATCTTCAAAATGTTAGGGGTCAATTCTTAATAAAAGAAGACCTGGAGTTCATGAAGTGACCTCGAATTAAGAGTTGACTATGTAGTTAGTAGAGTTGATGAGGCACGTGAAGATGCTAATTACAAGGCAACCCCAAAACGCTCCAAATCAAGAGGTATGTGGTACTTGTGGAGCTTTTGATCATGGAACTAATGTTTGTTCGTATTCTTACAAACCTTTGGCAAATGGGGAAGAGCAAGTTAACTTACTTAACAATTTTCAACCAAGGGAGTGAAATGATCCATACTCGAACACCTACAACCTTGATTGGAGAAACCACCCCAATTTCTCTTGGAAGACCAACAATTGCAACCTCAACCACAATATCAAAATTTTTAGATGCCAAACTGTTTCTAAGGGCAATCCTTAAATCAAAACCTGCTGAGTAAGCCTTCCTTGAAGGAAAGCATGATTGCATTTATTTAGATCACATCTCAAAATTAGGAAATGAATAATAAGAGGTTCGATTCTTTGAGGTGTCTATGAAGAGGATTGAGATTCAAATAGGGCAACTAGTAGCTCAAATGCATAACAATCAAAGCAGAAGCTTGCCCAATCAACCTGAGCAAGTCCAAACGATCACCGTTTTGAGAAGTGGTGAGTGATTGACAATCATGTTAAGTTTCCTTCTGAGTTGCCTAACACTGATGATTAAGAGAAGGAAAGCCTCACCAAAGAAGGAGATGAGCAAAATGAGGGAGAAACTCTTTAAGTCATATTCAAAAGGGTGAACAACTTAAGCACAACACCAAGGACAATGAAAGACAAAAACTGCACAAGGTGACGGATCCTTATCGACCACTAATTCCATATCCAAGTCACCTTAAGGAATTGAAACAAGATTAGTAGTTTTCCTATCTATATCGCGTGCTTTTTAAGGTTAATGTTAATATGCCCTTGTTAAATGTGATTAGGAACATTCTAGCTTATGTAAAGTTCTTCAAGGAACTAAGCACTAAGAAACAAAAGTTTGAGCCTAACAAAAAGGTGCTAGTTTAAAAAATAGCAAGTGTAATTCTATAACTGCATTTACACCCCAAACTGAAAGATCCAGGATGTTTTATCGCATAAGTATCTATAGGTAATGGTGATGAGGTTAAAGATATGCTTAATCTTGGAGTGAGCATAAACCTTATACCTCACTCTATTTATGAGAAATTGGATCTAAGATAGTTAAGACCAACCAATATATGCCTACAATTAGTTGATAGGATCCGGAATAATGGAAGATATGATGGTGAAGGTTGGCAGATTGATTATTCCTATAGAATTTGTAGTCTTAGACATAGGGGAGGTTAAACAATAAGGGAAGGAGTACACCATACTCTTAGGGAGGCCTTTTATGGCCACTATTGATAACCTTGATTGATGTGAAGAACAAAAAGTTGAACATAACTGTTATGGGGGAAATAGTAGAATTTTCAATCTTTAATGTTAAACCTGTTCCTACTATTATTGTTTCTGAAGACTATTTTTTTTGTCAATCACGTTAATGCTGTATATTGTGGTTTTGCATTGTAGGAAGAAGAAGGAAGGAAGCTGGACTGGGGTAGGGAGAGTGATGAATGCTACTAATTGCTAATGGATGTAGCTGAGGAAGTATTTGGAAAATTCTTAGAGACGAATCTACATGAAGAGGGGGAAATGGTGGAATCAATCACTTTGAGTGACCCACCTTAAGCATGATCATTGAGACATTCAGCTATAAGACATTAAAGAAGCAACCCATTTAATTTCTGTTTCTTTTTCAATTATATGTTTGTTGTTCATTTTCTTAGTGAACTTTAACTTAGTTTGTTTTCTCTATATGCGCAAGCTTACTCTCCCGTCTCTTCTATCTATTTTTCCTTGCAGCTATTTTCGTTCCTCAACGTAGTACACCACCTTCCATACCAAATCAATGCAGTGATCACACCCACGTTCCTATCGTATTTATATCCCTTTCTTTGTTACTTGTTAGTTTATTTTCTTTTAGTTTAAATTTTTGTCTTTTTTCTTAGACCCCTCTTTTACCTTTTTGCATCACATTAGGAATAATGTGATGCTCAAGTGTTGGGGGTGGAGTACAAAAAAATCATTATTTGTGTATTGTGTGTTTGTTTTCCTATTTAATATTTAAAGATGCATGATCATTAAATGAACTCGATCGGGATTAGAAATGCATTATATGAGTGAATAAGTATACTTGCATGCTTAGATTGATTAGCTTGAATTTCGATTAAAAGAAAATTAACTTGTTGTGATAGATAAATGACACCTTTCATTTGGTAAGAATTTGAGCCTTTTTGAAATATTAAACACCAAATTCAAGTATTATTTGTTGAGAATGTTCTTTTATGATTAAGGAACTCTAGAACTTGCTTGCAAATACAAGTTGAGATCATAAAATCCTATGCAAACGTTAAAATGATGAAGGCTATTAGGATTTATCCCTTTTGTTTAAAAAACCACCAAAATGTTACCTTTAGTGAACCCCCTTTGAACTTAACATGAAACCTTTTCTTTCTTTAAACCCAAAATATAAGCCTTGACCTCAATCATTTATCCTCTTCATAGTACCTACCATAAAGCAAGTTGAGCATTTGAATGTGTAAGATTGAGTTTAGGGAATAATTTTTTGAACAAGTCTAGGGGAATCATATCATATAGTTGGCATTTAAGTCTTCCCTACATTTTTCTCTTCTAAGCTTGATCTTGTTCTAAATAAAATAAAATAAATGAAAAACATAGTAAAAATCGAAAATCAAAAAGAAAAAAGAGGTAAAGAAGAAAATGAAATAAAAAAAGAAAAGGAAGTAAGAGAAGATAACCAAAAAATGAAAAGAAGAGGAGAGAAGTAAAAATGGGGAGTGTTAATTTTATTAAGTGAGAGGAAAGAATTGAGTGTTTTATGGTTCATTGTTTTGTATTATTTTAAATGCTTAATTTGTGTTGTAGTTTTAAACTACAATTTTTCTTTTTCCTACCCTTAACCCGACCCCATTATAATCAAAATAAAGACCTTTGGATTGATGTTGTGTTTGATATAAGTGGAGGAGACTGGATTGATAAGCAAGCTTATGGTAGATGCCTTACATGAA
>JANIHY010000004.1:30817651-30828926 GCA_027479065.1 Erythroxylum brevipes | reverse complement strand
TAATAAGAAAAACATGAACCTTATAACAAGTTTTTAAGTAAGATGAATAACAATAGGTGTCAAAAATTTTATCAGGTAAACATAATTATGAGAGTGGAAATATACATGCACTTATTTTTACATGTTATGATGGATATAATTGGTATAAATAATAATATATTCACATATAACTCAAGATAATCAATATCTCGCAATGTATTCTTTAGTCATTTAGAATGTTTAACCCCATTTGATACAATTGTCCTATTGCCTTTCATTGTGAAATAGAATAGTTGTTTTGGTTTATCTGGATGTTTTTAAAGGAATGTGTCATTTTGCTTATTCTTTAGCACAATTTATAGGAAATAATGTTGTCCTATGAAATTTTGATGAGTTTAAAGATAGTAAATGATAGCGTTACGATAGCTCAAGCAATGATGCTTACAAATGCAATGGAGAATACTAAAGCAATGCTCCTTTAAGAGGCTATTCATGGTTGCTACATTATCATGCTTTTTAAATCTATTTTACAAAGCTTATGCTTCAAAACACTAAAACAAATAAGTGAACAAGTAGTTCTACTTGTAGGTAGCAACTAAAATGATAGTTTGGCTGGTGATGATACAACAACCGCATCAATAATGAGGAACCTAATGCATTAGTTACAGAGAATATAAAACACAGCGTACTAGGTACGGTACCTACACACAATGTAATGAATGTGAATGACAATAATCTATCAAATCCTTCTACTCACTCAAATCCTAAGGGGATAGCTCTAGTGGATGAGACCAGCTATATTGAGATAGCTCCAGAGTCAAAATCCAAAGGGAATAGAAAGTCCAGCATAAAGAAGAAAGGTGGGGGTACTTACTCATCTAATCCTCTTATCCTTATTTGGAATGTATGAGGACTAAATAATCCTAGTAGGAAGCAAAGCCTCAAGGATATTATCTTCAAAAATAGTTTTGTTTGCTTTTCTAGAAACTAAAATAAGAGTTGTAAACTTGAAGGAGGAGCTTGGTTTTTTGGGTAATAAACAGTCCTACGTATCTAATCACACACACCACAACAATGGAGGGTTGTAATAGGTTTCAATCCTTCTCATATAAGAGTGACTCAAGTATTTAGCTCAGATCAATTGATATACCTAAGCTACCAACCTATTCAAGCTCCCCTTCTAATCCAACTTACTGCCTTACATGCAGCTAATCTAACTTTTCAAAGGGTTGCCTTTGGAATGACTTAATAAGAATTTATAGCTCAACCAGTTAACCCTAGCCACTGGGAGGGGATTTTAATTGCATTCTCGGGATAGAAGAAGCCAAAGGTCTGTCCATTAGCAGAAGTACTAATGGGAATGAGCTTTCTGCTATCACTTCCTCACAAGGGATAACAAAGCTGAGTTTTAATGGACAACTATTCACCTGGTCTAATAAGCAGGTTGGAGTAAGCTTCATGAGGAAGCTTGATCGAGTCCTATTAAATAACCTTTGGATGGATTGTTTCCTCACCAGCTACGCTTAATGTAGCCCCCTTTTGACTACTCTAACATAAAGATTAAAGGTATATTATGAACTTTAACACACAGTAGCACTCCCTTCAAGTTTTATAACCTAATGCTACATATTGATAGTTTTAATGATGTTGTGGAAAGAGGGATGAACCGCCTTATTTCAGGATGTAAAGCCTATGAACTGATGAGCAAGTTTAAAAAGGTTAAGGAGAAACTAAAAATTCTGAAAAGGTAGGCCTGTCCTAATACAGAAATACAGCTTAGGAATGCCAAGACCCAGCTCCTATATTACCAATCAGAGGTAAACAAATCCGCCAATGATATTAGGCTAAATGTTCACGAGGTTCAAGCCCTACAAGATTACATACTAGCTCTCTCTCTTCATAATTCGTACCTCAAAGAAAAAGCCAGGGTACAATTACTCAAAGATGGTGAAAAATGTACCAGTTTCTTCTTTAATTCCCTGCTAGCACACTGGATCACCAACAAGATCAACGCTTTAATTAATAATTAGGGGATTATTCATAGAGATCAAGATGCCATCAAAAGAATAGCTTTGAGATATTATAATGAACTCCTAGGCACTAAATGCACTTGCTATATTAGAAATTTATACGATCCTTCCTATACTAGAAATTCCGTTGTTAGCTCAATCTTAATTTAACTTGGGAACGTTTTTAACAAAGAAGGTTGAAAATTTCAAAACTCACAGCACATCCAATGGTTTTACTCCAAGAACCTCCCAGATAAGCCAAGTCGCCGCCACAGACCAACTGTGTGTCATGAAAAGCCGAACGATTCAGAACTCTCACTACATCCCTTCCACCAACCATGTGCTTTCCCGCCAGAATCTTCAACAGAGTGGTTTTCCCTGCACTCGTGATGAGAAAATGTACCAAAATTTTCAAGAAAACGAAAAGTTCTTCGATCAGTTACCAGATCCATTGGCGCCGACAAGGAGGCAGCGAGATCCGGGAGGCACGTCGAGATTGAAGTCGTAGAAGAGCGGAGATTGTCCATCATATGCGAACTGCATACCGCGAACCGCGATGCTGTTTGACTTCTCATTCCCTCGTTCCCCTTTGTCCGTCATATTGTTTTCTCGTTCTCTCTGCAAAACCACTTGGTGATTCTATATACCCGCCACTGGCTGTTGCACTCAGCCAGTAGATTGTGGACGCGTCATTGGTACCTGGTCGGGCCAGAGTTTTTGTTAATACGTGGCGAAACGGGTTTCTTATAAACGACGTCGGATAGCTGCACGTCGCTAGTCGTACTTTTCTTGTGATTCACGACATATGACGGTATATTTATTTTTATACGGGAATAATATATAATATATAATATATTATAAGGTAATACGATTATTTATTGTTATTTTCGGTATGGTGTTTAATTTATTTACGAATGAGAGAAAGGAGAGCGTAGCAGGCAGCGACGAGAGAGAATCCGGAAAAACCGTGAGTCTCGAGCTTGTTTGGATTGGATTGGTTTGGTTTGGTTTGGCTAATGAAACCAGGAAAACGGAGCAGTGATTAGTTCCCGGGTGTTCTTAGGAATTAATACGCACGATTATCTTCTTTTGGCGGTTAGGTTCCACTTTGTTTCAGCTGAATTGATTTCTGTTGTGTTATCTTTTCATATATTTACTAGAAAATATATTAACTACTATAGATATGAATTCCAACATGAGATGTAAATGTTTAAGTTGAGCAATGCCTTAACAAGTTGATTGTGAAATGGATTTGTTGGTGGTTGAACAATGCATTCACGCCTCTCTTCTTCAATTGCGTAGCAGACGACACTGCTGAGCCTTGCCATGGTTTCTCATCTGTAAGCAGAAACAATGGAGGAAGACGAAGATGCGCTTTTGCTGTCTAGCTTGGGAGTGACATCTGCAATTCCTGAGGATATTGAGCGCGATGTCTTGGAAAAGGTTTGAGGTTAATTCTTTTATTATTGTGCAATTACAATGTAAGGCAGAATTTGTTATTTGCTTTATTTGGTCAATGGTGTTACCTTCTTGCTGTACATTTTTTTTTCCTGTTTTCACTGTTTTGAATCAGTAGCAAATTGAGAAACATCTATGATGGGTTCTGTCCTGCTATAATATGTAAATTGAGTTCTGACAATTAGTTCTAACCGGCTAGTTGAATCTGCAGGTTTTTCCAGATTTTGTTCTTACTATTTTAGGCATGATAAAATATTTCATGTGGTTAAGTTTTACTCAAATTGCTTCAAATTTGAGAGATATCATACTCATCTGCAGGCGAGAAACAATGCACAAAACCAGGGTGAAGCAGAAGGGAGCATTGAGGATAAGTGTCCTGATGAGTCTGAAACTATAAGCACGCATCCTAGCAGCCAAGTACAGCTCTATAACAAATTGAGGGCCATAGAGTTTGAAATAGATGCTGTTGCATCCACCGTTGTAGAAGTGCGAAATGCTGAGAGTAATCAAAACCATGCTCGTTCTGATGATGATGATAAAACAGTACAAGGAGATAAAGAGGACAATTCAAGTGGGGTTGAAGTTTCTCCCAATGATATCACCCTTCAGCAGGCCTTAGCAGTGGATCGGCTCCAAAGTCTTCAGAGGACTAAGGCTCAAGTTGAGAAAGAACTTTCAGATTTATGCAACCGTGATAGTTCCAGGAAAATAAAGCAGGAAAATTTGCTAGAAAGCTTGGTAAAGGAAGAGCTCAGAACCAAGAGAAAGGCAAAAGAGGTCAATAAATCTGGGAGAAACAAGAATAAGCTTCAGAAAAAGGTTTTGATTTGTGATGATGCTGATTTTGATGCAATATTGGATGCATCGTCTGCAGGATTTGTGGAAACCGTGAGTTCATATTTAATTCAGATTTACTTCCTATTAGCTGGTTAATGAAGCCTTATGTTATTATTGAAGAGATTGAATCAATTATTTTTTGTATATTGATGTCTGTGCTTTAGGAAAGGGATGAATTAATCAGGAAGGGAGTTTTCACTCCCTTTCATAAGCTTAAGGGCTTTGAACGGGGTCTTCAACAGCCAGGGCCATCAAGTGGGAGGAATGTGTCTATAGAAGAACAGATTAGTGATGATTTTACTTCTGAAATTGTTGATAGAGTAGCTCAATCTTTGTCAGAGGCAGCAAAAGCTCGCCCAACAACAAAATTGCTTGATCCAAAATCTCTACCTAAGCTTGATGCACCCACTTGTCCTTTTCAGAGGCTAAAAACGCCTCTCAAAGTTTTTCAGTCCTCAGAAAGTGACTCAGAGAAGAAAAGGGGTTCAAAAAGAAAAAACAAACGACCTTTCCCTGGCCATAAATGGAGAAAACTGATCTCACATGAGGACAACCAGTTTGAAGAAAATGGTCTATCCAAAATTCTCCTTCTTTTATGAATCTTTTAGTTTTGTGCACCTTGGAAACTTAATTCTGCATATTCTATATCCCGTGGCTGTGTAGCTATAACTTGAAGCGTAGACTGTCCACCTTGATTTATGCATGTCTATTATTAGACTGAATTAGCTTTAAGCTACTATTAAACTTTAGTAATTGCCTGCACTTTCAGATTACACATTAACATTTCAAAGTGGTCACTAAGGTGTAAAAGTAGGAAATTTTTTAACCATTTAATATGAGTATGCTTATAGCAGCTTGAATACGTCCCTGTTCGATTTTTTGCCTTAATTTTGTGGATTTTACAATTCTCCAGAATACACAAGAGTTGACTCGGTCACATCCATGGACGAGGAAGAAAAGCTAGAGGATGGAGAAGATGTAGATGACAATGACCATTCTTTTGTGACACTTGAAGGTGGGTTAAATATTCCAGAAGCCATTTTTAACAATCTCTTTGACTATCAGAAAGTTGGGGTACAGTGGCTCTGGGAACTGCATTGCCAAAGAGCAGGTGGAATTATTGGGGATGAGATGGGTCTAGGTAAGACTATTCAAGTCTTATCTTTTCTTGGATCCTTGCATTTCAGCAATATGTACAAACCAAGCATTGTAGTCTGCCCTGTAACGCTTTTGCGGCAATGGAAAAGAGAAGCCCAAAAATGGTATCCAAGCTTTCATGTTGAGTTGTTGCATGATTCAGCTCAGGATCACTCTTATAGGAAGAAACGGGTCAAATCTGATGAAAGTGATTATGAAAGTGAAGGTTCCCTTGACAGTGAATATGAGAGCCATGTGTCAACAAAAAATGGAAACAAATGGGATTCATTGATAAGTCGAGTTTTGAAATCAGAGTCTGGGTTGCTTATTACCACTTATGAGCAACTTCGCTTGCTAGGAGAAAAGTTGCTAGACATTGACTGGGGTTATGCTATTTTGGATGAGGGACATAAAATACGGAATCCAAATGCTGAAATTACTCTGGTCTGCAAACAGCTTCAGACAGTTCACAGAATAATAATGACAGGTGCACCGATTCAGAACAAGTTGAGTGAATTGTGGTCTTTGTTTGATTTTGTATTCCCTGGAAAGTTGGGGGTATTGCCTGTATTCGAGGCAGAATTTGCTATTCCAATTTCTGTGGGGGGTTATTCCAATGCCTCGCCTCTGCAAGTGTCAACAGCATACAGGTGCATATAGGAATTCTTCTCATGTTTCCAGGGTCATCTTTTTGCAAACTGTCTATTTAATTTGCTTTATTAATCTGCAAGTTTTCACAACAAAGTAGTAACACAAACTTATTACTTTTTTCAATTACAGATGTGCTGTGGTGCTACGTGACTTGATCATGCCGTACCTTCTCCGGCGTATGAAAGCAGACGTGAATGCTCATCTGCCCAAAAAGACTGAACACGTCCTCTTCTGTAGCCTTACTTCAGAGCAACGATCTTTATATAGAGCATTTCTTGCTAGCACTGAGGTGGAGCAGATTTTAGATGGAAGTAGAAACTCTTTATATGGAATAGATGTTATGCGTAAGATATGCAACCACCCAGATTTGCTTGAGAGAGAACATTCTTGTCAAAATCCAGACTATGGGAATCTTGAACGCAGTGGAAAAATGAAAGTTGTTGCCCAAGTTCTTAATATCTGGAAGGAGCAGGGCCACTCTGTTCTTCTTTTCACTCAAACTCAACAAATGCTTGACATCCTTGAGAACTTCATGATTTCTGTTGGTTATAACTACAGGAGGATGGATGGTCAGACTCCTGTCAAACAGAGAATGGCTTTGATAGATGAATTTAATAACTCGTCTGATGTTTTTGTCTTCATTTTAACCACGAAGGTTGGTGGATTAGGAACAAATTTAACTGGCGCTAACAGGGTGATTATTTTTGACCCTGACTGGAACCCCTCAAATGATATGCAGGTACTTTGCTATTTAATGTTGGTTTTAGTTGCATATTAGCTCAATATACAATCATGAAGTTTTTATTGTAGTTTACTTTGAATAGGTTAATACCCCAAATTATAAACAAAGAATTGGAAGTAATAGACAAGTCATTAATTTGTTGTGTGAAAGTATCCTTTTCAAAGAATCATCACAGTTGAGATGGTACTGCCGTTGCTTCATTTGCTGTTGAATCCTAGATAGGAATCAGAGCAGCCATGTCTAACATACTTAAAACAAATGTTTCCAACAAACTTTGCTTGATGACCTTGTTGATTCCTCAAACATTTTTGATATGTCCTGAAATAGATGGTTGGTAAATGCTGATAATAGGCTAGAGAGCGTGCTTGGCGGATTGGTCAGAAACGAGATGTGACAGTATATAGATTGATAACTCGCGGAACTATTGAGGAGAAGGTCTACCACAGGCAAATCCACAAACATTTTCTTTCCAATAAGATATTGAAAAACCCCCAGCAAAGAAGGGTCTTTAAAGCTCGAGACATGAAAGATCTTTTTGTTCTGAATGATGATGGTAACAGTGGTTCAACAGAAACATCAAATATATTCAGTCAGTTGTCTGAAGATGTAAATATTGCTGGCATTAAGCAAGAAAAGATGGAAAAACCTAGAAACCACAAAGGTCGTGCAAAATGTGCATCTGGTGTTTCAATTGACAACAAAAATAACTCAGAGCTTGATGTCTCTAAGAAGAAAGGGGAAAAAACAGATAATCTTAACAATAGTGAAGCAGATGAAGAAACAAATATTTTACGGAGCCTCTTTGATTCTCATGGCATTCATGTAAGCTTTTTTTCTCTATTGATGCCATTTCCGTTTTCTGTTTTGTTGTACATTACCTTCTGTCTGTCAAAGTGGGAATCCTCATTGAGGCTAAATTAACTCTCTCTTTTTTGGTTAAAATGCGGGCTCTAGATCCCATTTCATTACATTAGCCTTGTAAGGTATAAACTCTCGGCTAATTGAGAACAAGTTGCAAGACATAGTAACACCAAGGCATCAGTTGACATGATGATATCTTTGTAAACTTATCTTCATGCATCACCAAACATGAACTTATAATCACAATTGTTTAACCTTTTTGATAAGCATTATATCAGCGTAGGGATTCACCTTTGATGATATTTTACTTGTTCAACTTTCTAGTTTACACCAAACTTGATTAGAACACAAGACCATAGAAATTAATCTATGGAAATATAGCATAAGATATGCATCATTGATTTAGTTATGAATTTTGCATGGTTTCATATTCCACTTAATGTTTGATCTTCTCTGTCCCCTCAAGGGTGCCATGAATCATGATGCTATCATGAATGTGCATGATGAAGAGAAGATGAGGCTGGAGGAGCAAGCTTCTCAGGTCGCACAAAGAGCTGCAGAAGCATTGCGGCAGTCACGGATGCTCCGTAGTCGAGATAGGGTATCTGTCCCAACATGGACAGGGAAATCAGGAACTGCTGGTGCACCTTCATCTGTTCGCCGGAAATTCGGATCAGCTGTGAACATCCAGCTGGTTAAATCAGCCAATGAAACAGGAATCAACAAAGCAAATAATCTGAATGGTGTTGCTGCAGGAGCTTCTGCTGGAAAAGCATTATCTTCAGCTGAACTGCTTGCCAGAATTCGAGGCAACGAAGAGAGAGCCATGAGTGCAGGGCTTGAACAGCAGTTTGGACCAGCGTCCAGTTCTGTAAATAGAGCAGGATCTGAAGGAGAAACATCTAGACTGTCTCGAAATTTACCCTGCAGCCAGCCTGAACTAATGATTCGTCAACTATGCACTTTTATGCAACAAAGGGGAGGAAGCACTGATTCCGGAAGTATAGTGCAACACTTCAAAGATAGGATAGCCTCAGAGCATCTGCCCCTGTTTAAGAATCTTTTGAAAGAAATCGCAACCCTAGAAGACCTAAATGGAAGAAAATGGGTTCTGAAACCGGAATATCAGTAATCATTGTCTCCTGCTGAAAGCATTGCTTTAACGGTTTGTTCTCTGAGCATCCTCCATTTCTAATGATAGCGTTATTGACAGATGGTTAGGAATTCTGCTCAAGTACCAGATATTTCCTTGGTACTCTATTTTTGGGACAATGTCTTTTCTTTTTTGTTTTTTTTTTATGAACGATAAATTGTATATTCATCAAGAAATATGTATGTACATAATCAAAGGGGCATACCCTAGTCGAAGCAAAATCAAAAGTGATAGTCATAATATCCACAAATATGACAAAAACCCCAAAAACAACCACTACATTCCCCAAGAATGTACAAAAGAAAACATAACAGAGTCCAACCCGTCAGTCAAACATGGCGGGCCTATAGTGATCCGAGCCAGCTAGGGGGAGAGCCAACGTTGACAGCCCAACCCTTCAGAAACTTGTGTATTCAGCCCAATACAGCCAAAAGGAAGCCCAGCGATTTAGGTTCATGCAGTTACCCCAACATCCAACGCTCCAATCCACTAGGGGAGCCCAAGGGATGCTGACCCAACTTTCACTCTACCCAACCCATGGACTCTCCCATGCAGCTGGATCCTAAGTTAGGCAAGCCATCCATGCTAGAGAAGTAGGATCATCCATACGGTCATGAGGTTAGTCCAGATTTACGTTGTGCTTTGCACAAACACACTGTGTAAAGCATTAGAAGTGTATCAACTCAATGGGATAAAGCCTGTATAGTATACTATAAACCACTGTTTGGATTTGCTTCACCACTGCATAACTTGTGGTAGAGCCAGACTCCATTTGAATTACGTTACGGACCTTCCAAATCATATAGACAGTACAAACAAAACCAAGTTTAACAATCTTACTCCTAACTAAGGCTCCAGTGTAATCATGGCGTATCCATTTAATGGCACTGTGGAGGGTAGACATAGTCCGACCAATACCAAGCCAAGTTCTAATAGCCACCCAGACAGCTTTGGAAAAAGCACATTGGAAAAAAAGATGGCCAACAGTTTCTGGTTCAGTGTGACATAGTGGGCATGTTCATTCAATGTCCAAAAATTGGAGGTTATCCTTTGTGGGTAATCGATTCCTCAACCCCAGCCAAGCAATGAAGGAGTACTTGGGAGGGATGTATTTTTTCCAAATGAAGGACATCCAAGTTTTCTTGGCATGCTTAATCCGAAATAAATCATACACCTTCTGGGAAGAAGGCAAGCCATTAATGCACAATTGTTCCAGATGCTGAACAATCGCTGAACTAGGCCCTAGTTTTTTTTTGCAAGCTATCCCGAAGCCAAACAACCTTTTTCAATAATGGAGAAGCTCGAGGGTGGGGAACCCACTCCCACACAGTGGTATTCTGCAAGTATACTTCATGAACCCAACGAACCTAGAGGGAATTAGCCAACGATATGAATACCGTTCCGTTCCGGTCGGTACCAACCGGAATGTACCGTACCGGCTGAAAACCGGAACGGAACGGTCACCATTGGTACCGGTGGTTTCCGGTTGGTACCAGCCGATACCGGCAGTACCAGATTGTACCGGTCTGGTACCGTAAAATTCAAAAACCTTAAAGACCTAATAGCAATTTTGAAAAATATTTAACCTAAAATTTGATCTCATCCCCACCCACCGACTCTCCTCTCCTTTTTCGGTCTTCATCTTCTACTCCTCTACCTAGAAATTTTCCTCCTCTTCTCTCATCCCTCCACCGCGCCTGGTCCTTGCCGTCGCCCTGTCTCTGGTCTTCTTCTCACCATCGCCGTCGTTGGCCTCCGTGGACGCTCGCCTCATTCTCCTTTCTCCACGTCATTCCTCCACGCAGATCAGGGTCACCCGATGTCACCATCACCTTCTCCGCTCCTCGCCGTCGCTGCCTTTGGTCTTCTTCTCACCGTCGCTGTCGCTGACCTCCGTGGACGCTCGCCTCGTTCTCCTTCCTCCACGTCATTCCTCCACGCAGATCCGGGTCACCCGACGCCACCATCACCTTCTCCGTTCCTCACCGCCGCACCACAACACCGTGACACCACAGGGAAGTCACCAGAGATGCAACTGAAGCCACCGGAGACGAATCGACATCTAACCCGTGACAAAACCCGAAGACCTGCCAAGACCCAATGTTGGTTTATGAATTTTGTTTCTGATTTAAAAAAATTTATGCTTAATTAAATTTATTGTTGTGTTAGAACGTGAATTTCTGATGGACGTTGGATCGGTGTTAGAGTCTGATGTTGGTTTTTGTGTTGTTTGCTTCTTGCATGATCTGATCTAGGTTTTCAAATTTTGATTGGAATTGGATCATGGATGATACACGGTGTTGAGGGGAAGATTGGATTTTATATGAAATTATTTGGTCTGACTTGGAGTTGAAAATATGAATTTGTGATATGAAATTTTGAATATGGAATAAAAGTCATTTGTGTTGATTTAGTTACTGGATTTTTAGTTTGTAATTTGGTTTGATT
>JANIHY010000004.1:30713667-30733904 GCA_027479065.1 Erythroxylum brevipes | reverse complement strand
CAATCATATACATTTGCTATTGATTTCACTAATGCACTCATGAACACTTACTCACATTAACACTTCTATCTCACATTTTCAGTATTTCGAACACCCATGGTCCGAAATCAATCAATAGCAATCACACATATATCCATCCTTAACTCCTCATGGCATAAATGCATCTAATATTAAGCACATAAAGGCTGAGGAACCAACTAGGTTACTCACCTGCACTTCCGAGCTACAGCCTGGAAGTCTCAGCACTGCCCGTGGAATTGCTCCATCGGTGCCTCTAAAAACAGTCAAAATAATCGAATATCACTAATTGCACAATTTCCAATATTCAAAAATGCAATTGTAGCAAATACACTGAGTACTGTACATGTTATGACATTCCCTAATTTTTCCCAATTCGATCACTTTCACTCTAATTCATGGCAAAATCCAATTACCATAAGTCAATAGACTAATATCCAATTCTCTGCAGTCACATTCCAATTAAAATTACAATCACTATTTATTGCCACTAGATTCCCATAATCATCGAATTAAAAATCCGAATTTCCATCTTATCAAATTCAAATTCTTAATCTCTAAATTCCAATTAATCAGTCTCTAAATTTCAATCAATCGCTAAGGAACCAATTCAATTGAAATCAAATCTCAAATTCATTACTTGTAACAATCATCTTAACAATCACTTCATTTCATTCTTCCCATTGCAATTTCTAGTCTCAAAATTCAATTAATCCCATAGTCAAACTCATAAGCAATTAATCCTAAAAAATCACATTTTCGGAAATGGGCCTTCCTCGCCGTGGCGAGCTCCTTCTTTCCTCTCCCTCGCCGCGGCGTGCCTCGTTTCGCCGCGGTGAAACACGCTGCTTCGACGCGGCGCACGCATCGCATATGTCGCGACGCGGGCCATCCACGCTCGCCGCGGCACGCCATCTGCCTCGTCGCGGCGTGCGAACGAAAACTCGTTCGCCGCGGCGTGTTCTTCATGCGTCGCGGCGTGCGATCGCAGCAACGCCCAAAAATCCAGAAATTTTCCAGATTTTTCTGATATAATCTATTTGATTCACTACAGATTACTCTCAATCAACTCCATATACTTTACTCAACTCATTTCTAACCTCAAAACCATCTAAAACTTATTATTCATCAAAAACCCAAATCAAACTCAACATTTTCTCAAAAACCCTAACATCCGAAACTTTCAAATTCTCTAAACCATTTCATAACTCAAATCAATGATCAAATTAAACAACTTATATCATAAGGAAACAAAGACTTACTTGATTCAAGGTTTAAACCTTTGAAAATCATCAAGGAACTCCAAATCCGAGCTAATCTCCACCCACGGCGCAACTCATTTCCTTTGAAAACAAAGGAACTTCGTGGGTGATTAACAAATGATTTCTGTTTATATACTAAAGGATATAGGGCTTGTTTGGCAATTTGATTGCCACAAGTCCAAATCTGGACCACCTCAATCAAATTTCTAATTCTAATTTCTCCCGATTTCACAATAACAATTAATAACAAATCCTGAAATCATATCTCAAAAAGTCTCATATCAATTGCCGATCAATCCCGGACCCGGAATTCAATTTATCAGTCACTATACCATTTTTCCGGTCCGGACTCGATTCTCTAAAAATTCCAGAAAAATTTCCATACATTCACAAAATTAGGAATTACATATTCCTACACTCCAATCTCATAATTCAGTTCTCTAAATTCAATTTTTCTCATTCCAATTCATATACAAAACTCATGTATACATTTTTCGCACAAATTTCCAATTTCCACAATTCAATCGGGAAATGTCATACATGTACGTATATTCATATACTTACGCCATCAATAATCATTTACCGATAACTATAGAACTATAATGCGTGAAAAATTCACATTTGCCTGTACTTTAACTTGACCCGATCCAATTTACAGATATACCCGTCACTTCTGTAACGGGATGTTACAACATTATATTCTATGTAAATATGTTCGGGATACATAAATTATATCTAATGAATGTGTTACCAACACAGGAAGTTATGATTGCAAATAAATTGAAATGTGTGGAGATACTAATATGAATGAACAGACATTAGAATAAGTCAATATGAAATTAGAGGAAATAGAATGAATTGAGAAAATCATTCAAGAAGAAGAAGTCAATTGGGAAAATCGACAATAACATGAGACAATAATACCTCATTGAGGAATTAGATACTTAAAGAATTAAGAGAACAAATCATGGGCAAAAGGAAATTTGGGTTATATCTGTTAGAATTAACCATGCCCCCGACGGTATTATGGTAATGAAGATTAAAGTGATCCAAGAAAAATTGTATCGATTAGTGACTATGATCATAAAGGATATTTAGAGCATATTTGAAAAGTGAAGAGAATATTTTGGAACATTTAAGGAAATCTTACCTATCATGAAGGTAGAAACAATTATATGTCAAGCTTAATGAGAGTTAATCTTAGCTTGATCAAATAAAATGTGGATTGTATAATATCTAAACATGGCTTATTAGGAGACCTAAAGAAAAAAAACGCCTAAAACGTATGAATGATGAATGTAAAAAGAATTTTGAGGAACTATAACCTCAATGTTAATTATGCCATTTGGATTTGGAGATTATGCAGTATTTAATGAAGTCTCACGTTGGAGATTAAGATACAATCGATTATAACGGTATAAAGTGATTTGGTATGCATAGGGACAATTAAAGTCTCATGAGTTGATTTTGATACATGGTTTAGAATTGCTATAATAGTGATTGCCTTGAGAGCTTGGAGACATTAGATGTGCAAAGACATTTTGGGAATATACAGATCCTTTAAGTTTGAGGTAATTATTGAGTATGAAAGGATTGAATATAAAACCAAGACAATGAATAGAGTTATTGATATGTGTATTGTTAATATATTTAATTATTTACACTTAGCGATTATTGACATAAAAATGCTTAAGATACTCACTTTAATTCATATATGATTTTAGAAACAATTTGGAAGCAAAGAAATTAAAGTGAGTCAAAAGTGCCCTATTTGGGACATTTTTCAAAGACCAGTACTCGTTTGTCTTCATGGAGTGGACAAAGAAAATTAAAAGTCGAAAATTGGAAGACAAAGAAGAAGAAAAATTTTAATGCAAGTAATTGAAAAAAAAGATAATTGAGCAGTGAAAACGCAGCGTTGCTGCTTCATTCAAGCAGCATAAAACGTTGCATCCAAGAGGCAGCATCCCAGAACAAAGACACAAGCAACAAATCACGCAACAGGCGTGATCTAGGAGAAGCAACAAGGGACAACGCGGTTTAGAGAGGGACAGCGCAGGTAGTAGGCGTGGAGACAGCTGCGGCTTGTTGGCACTGCTCTGAAGTGGCTGCGACTTGGTGAAGCAGACGAGGAGAACAACACAAGGGATGATCCAATATTAGATTGTCCAATCATCAATAGTAGAGGACATGGACGGTGCAGTGAAATTGTGTTGGAGAGCTGCAGCATTGAACATTACATTAGGGGATTTTCGGGTAGGCATTAAGATGGGGGCTGAAGCATTTTTTCAGAAAAATTCATGAAGGGTTAGACGTCCCGACGTCGGTTCGAAGGCAACATCAACATCGATGATCCAGGTTAAGTAATATTTCTATTATTTTGTTGTTTCTTTCTCTCACTAGGAATTGATTGTGTTATCATATTTTAATTGATTTAGGTATTGTGTATGGATAATCGGATTTTTTCTATTGTTCGGTTATTTGAGTATGATCCCATTGGGTATTGTGAATTGATGATTTTAATGCATTCATTGAATTGTTAATTTCAAACCCACTGTAAGAATTTCAATATAATCCGTAATTGTTATGTTAAGATCTATGTGTAGCGACTAATGATTCGTAATCATTAGGGATAAAATGAACTAGGTTAAATAACGCATCATACGTGATTGTTTCCTTGATTAATTAGTTTTTCTAATTCGTAATGCTACTGCCTAATTAAATCTAAAGATCGTATCCTAGGTTGTTAGGTGGTTAGGATTAATTAACGATTGTATCTTGATTAAACAAAACCTAAGGGAAAACTCGGGTTAATTATTAACCCACTATTAATAATTGCTAGGAGAGATTAAAGAATAATAAATTAATAAAATATGCTTAGTCAGGGTGTAGGCAAGATTGAACCAAAGAACCGGGTCTTTACCGAATTTCTCACATTTATCATTTTGTTGCATGTTTTCTTTAATTTGTTTTTATTAGTTAGTTTTATTTTATTTTCTTCTTTGAAAAATGCAAAACCCCCTTTTTCCTAAACACCAATTAATTTCATTTCATAAACTTTACACACACTCTCTGTGGGATTAACCTAGACTTGCCACTCTACAGTAGTAGTCTAGTTATTTTATTTTGACTAGCATAACGATGCGTGGTCAAATTTTGGCAACCGTTGCCGGAGAGTGCGATGTTTTAGTTTTTGTTTGTGATTTAATAGATATTTTGTATATATTTGTTCGTAAGTGATTTCTTTTTTGTTATTTGGTGATCTTTTTATTTTTTTATTTTGTGTTTGAAAAAAAATTGATATGGACGGAAGTAATTTCTTTTATAATTCATATTCTCAATTCTATAACATTCTTTGGACTTATCAACCTAACTTTAGTTATGGATGGAATAATCATCATAATTACTTCCATGATAGTCTGCAGGGTGCACAACAATTCTTGTACAAACCAGAAGCTTCCTATCACAACTCCAGTCCATCCATGGAAGAGTTGATGTTGCAACTGCAGGAGAATACTTTACAATTCCAGAAGGATGGAGGGCAATTTCCAAAAAACACATGGTCTAATGCCCAAGATTCTGAGAGCCATTACAATTTAGTTGCATCTCTTGAAGAACTTGTTAATAATATGGCTGCTAACAATTTGCAATTTCTACAGGATATGCAGCAATAGATGCAAGAATTCCGACAAGAGACAAAAACAAGCCAACAGAGGATGGAACACCTAATGGGTCAGATGGCAATAAGCCTTGATCGCCTAGAATCAGCAAGCGAAGAGGAGCAGCCGTATCAACCCGAGGTGTACCCAATTTATGTTTGTGCGGAAAATTTGCAAAATGATGAGGAGCTTGATAATTTTGAGGTCAACCCTCAATGAATTGTTTGGGTTGAAGAAGTGGAGAAGGAGCCCGAAGTCTAAAAGGACACATCGTTTAGCTCAGAGGTAAGTACCGAGTCTATGATTATTTTTTAGACTAACGCTTTACCTTTACATTATAGATTGGAGGAGTTAAATGATAAAGAAAAAAGTGAAGAGACGTTAGAAATATTTCTGGAATGTATGGACTCAGTCGAAATTGAGAGTTTGATTATAGGGAAGATGCTGAAGGAGGATGATGATCAATTAAGGCCCTATTCAGAACTACCTCACATAGAGGAGTCGCATGTGATACATGAAGATCACAATTTTTTCACGTGAGGAGAAGGAGTCGAGCCAATGACCCTAAACAAAGGCACTTCTTGGGAGGCAACCCAAGGGAAGTAAATTTCTTTTCCTTTATATTTTCGCATTACTTTTTATATGTATGTGTGTTTTTGAATTTGTTTGTTTGACTTGTTTCTAAGTTTTCAATCAAAATGAGAGACAGAATAAAACAAATGAAACAAACATTCTCTCATTTTCTATTGCTTTTAGGATTATATAATCATGATTAGAGTGTAAATTGACTAGAGAATTTCATAGCAACTTTAGAATGTACTTTTGCTCTTATGATTGGTCGATACGTATTATCTTTGGAAGAGTAGTGACTAATGGTAGATAAAGCCAATGAGATTTTGTGCCATATTTGACTGACACATCTATATCAGTCTCATTACCTTTTGATAATGTGTGACCTTCATTACATGTACATCTTGATTTTGCATTGAATTTCTATTTGAGACCACATTTTTATCACATGCATTAACATGGATATGATTAGGTATTCTTTGTTTTTCATAGGCTACATTGGCAAAATGACCTACCCTATTAACATGATTTTTCCCTTGATAAACCCCTTTGAGCTTTATCCTTTTGCATAAACCACCTTTTATGCTTTTAAACTTAACCAAATGTCCTACCCAAGTCATAAAGCTAGTGGAACATTTATGATTGTTGAGTTTGTGGATGTACAAAATTCTATGTGTGGGGGTGTATATGTGTGAGGGTTAGTTATAATCTTGGGATGTTATTTTATGTCTTATCATTGAAATTCCCATGTTGATGTAGTTTATTTCAATTTTATAAGGAAAAGAAAGAAAAAAATAAAAAAAAATGAAAATAAAAAAATGAAAATGAAAAAAATGGAAAAAATTGTTTAAAATAAATTTAACAAGGAAGAATTGCTTATGTGTTGAAAAGTTGTTTATGGTTGATGCATCTTCTTAGAGTTGTAATGAATGTTTTATTTGAGTATGTTGAATATGAGGTAGAGGTTGGCTTGGAAGGCTCACTCTTGGGATTTTATTGGTATAAATTATATGAGTGATTCCTTCAAATTGGTATATGCTTCATGTGGTTTGTATGTGAGAACTGAATGGGGTTGTGAAATATAAATGTTGCATTTGTCATAGCTGACGGTACCCAATTTTTGATGAGTATTGCTTTGTTTCACTAGCTTTGATGGCTTTCAAGTTACTTAACCTAAATATACCTCACCTTACCCTTGCCCACATTACAACCTGGAAAAGTCCTTTGATTCATGGTTTTGCATTTAAACAGTAGCGGTGGAGAAATGAAATGATATGCAAAGTTGTGGATTGTCATGATCATGAATGGTGTTGAGTGTACCCATGGTTGTATTTTAATTAAACACATTTTCTGAGTCTACCATTAGATTGCTCAGTTTTTAAAGATGATGAATGTTGATTGATCATGAGTAAAAGCTTGAAACATTGATTTCTTGCTATGATTTTTTTTAAGTCGTTCATCTTTGTTTATGATTATATAATCTTGGAAAATTATGAAAATTCAGCTGATGTTTTGGGTCAATAAGCTTAATTTTAATGTTTTGCTCGAGGACGGTCAAAAGCTAAATGTGGGGCAAATTGATATGTGCTTAATTGTTAATATATTTAATTATTTACATTTAGTGATTATTGACATAAAAATGCTTAAGATACTCACTTTAATTTATATATGATTTTAGGTATAATTTGGAAGCAAATAAATTAAAGTGAGTCAAAAGTACCTCATTTGGGACATTTTTCGAAGATTAGTACTCGTTTGTCTTCATGGAGTGGACAAAGAAAATTAAAAGATGAAATTTTGAAGACAAAAAAGAAGAAAAATTTTAATGCAAGTAATTGAGAAAAAAGATAATTGAGCAGCGTGAAAACGCAGCATTGCTGCTTCATTCAAGTAGTGTAAAATGTTGTGTCCAAGAGGCAGCGTCCCAGAGCAAAGACATAAGCAATAAATCACGCAATAGGTGTGACCCAGGAGAAGCAACAAGGGACGATGCAAGCTCAGAGAGGGACGACGTAGGCAGCAGGTGTGGAGACAGCTGTGGCTTGTTGGCGCTGGCGCTGGAGTGGCTGCGGCTTGGTGAAGTAGACAAGGAGAATAACACAAGGGAGGATCCAACATTAATTGTCCAATCATGAATAGTAGAGGACTGGGACGGTGCAGTGAAATTGTGTTGGAGAGCTGCGACATTGAACAATACATTAAGGGATTTTCAAGTAGGCATTAAGATGGGGGCTGAAACATTTTTTTCGGACAAGATTCATGAAGGGGTAGACGTCCCGATTCCTATTCGGAGGCGACATCAACGCCGATGACCTGGATTAAGTAATTTTTCTATTATTTTGTTATTTCTTTCTCTCGTTAGGAATTGATTGTGTTATCCTATTTTAATTGATTTGGTTATTGTGTATGGATAATCAGATTTTCGTTATTGTTTGGTTATTTGTGTATGATCCTGTTGGGTATTGTGAATTGATGATTTTAATGCGTTCATTGAATTGTTAATTTCAAACCCACTGCTAGAATTTCAATATAATCCGTAATTGTTATGTTGAGATCCATGTGTAGCGACTAATGATTCGTAATCATTAGGTATAACATGACCTAGGTTAAATGACGCATCATATGTGGTTGTTACCTTGATTAATCAGTTTTCTTAATTCGTAATGCTATTTCCTAATTAAATCTAGAGATCGTATCCTAGGTTGTTCGGTGGTTAGATTTAATTAACGATCATATCTTGATTAAACAAAATCTAAGGGAAAACTCGATTTAATTATTAACCCACGATTAATAATTGCTAGGAGAGGTTAAAGAACAACAAATTAATAAAATATGCTTAGTCAGGGTGTAGGTCGAGATTGAACCAAAGAACTGGGTCTCTATCGAATTCCCCACATTTATCATTTTATTGCATGTTTTCTTTAGTTTGTTTTTATTAGTTAGTTTTATTTTATTTTCTTCTTTGAAAAATGCAAAACCCCCCTTTTCCTAACACCAATTAATTTCATTTCATAAATTTTACACACACTCTATGTGGGATCATCCTAAACTAGTCACTTTACAGTAGTAGTCTAGTTATTTTATTTTGACTAGCATAACGACGTGCAGTCAGTTACTTACAGATTTTGATCGTACAAATGAATATTTTTCTGAAAAGCTAGTGTTGTATCTGATGCATTAAGTAGAAATTCCAATAGCAATAAAGCATGAATCAGATATTAGGGTCACCAAATCTAGTGAAATAAAGAGCATAGAATTTGAGCAAAATGAAGTACTTCTAACTATTAAATTGAAGAGTAGTTTAACGTAGAAAGTTCAGAAAAGTCCAAATTGAGGATCCAGAATTGTGAATCTTATTGAGGAATTGAAATTGAATATGAATTTTGAGTCTAAATAGGAAAAATGTTACCTTGTGATTGAAATGAAAAGGATGTGTACCCAATAAAGAGGATTGAGCAAAGATGTGGTTAGAGAGAGAATGAGTAACAACTTAGGCTAGACATCCTAGTAGGAATACATCGACTTTTGAAGTACCAACAGTCCTAACTGTTAGGGATATGCTTAAAGTTTATATTTTGGTGTTCATAGGAATATGAGATGGATGTATAATTTTGATTGACTACCGGTATAACAACTGTTATTATAGTGACATCATTAAAATACTGTATAAGGTGTTGTACGACAAAAAGGAGTCGCTCACCCTTACATTGAAATGAAGAGGGCCTATACATGGTAAAAGACCGAAATTGATTCAAGATACTATTGATGAGTGAAATGAATTTGTAATAGGAGTTAAGTGATCCAAGATAATGACAAATGAGTTAAGTGGATCAACATCGAGGTTATAAAATATTGTCAGAAAGACATAAGAGTTGAGTGTATTAACACCAAAGAGATGTAAAATATTAAGCAAAAGATGAAATATTTCTAAGAGTATCACCTTGCCAAGGTGTGCTTAGATAAAGATCAAGATGTGCTCTGATTTGGAAAAAGGATGAACTAAGTTCGAATTGTACTGGTCCACTTAAAGTTACTGAGAGCATAAGACCAATAACTTATGAGTGTTATTATCAATAAAGATGTCTCAGAATTATAATGTGTGATATGTGAGTATGTTAAGAAATAATGATATGATTTGACAGAGAAGTATTGACAACTTGCAAAGTGAAGAATTGGAAGTAATCTGAAAAATATTGACAAAATAGTTAAAATAGTGTGATATCTAAATAAGTGATTAAGAGACCTATTGAGTCTATCAATTGTGGTCGTTTGGAAGAAAGTATTTGAATGGTGAAGTTATATGGGAAACGGAGGAGCATATGAAGAAAAAGAAAATTACCCCTGCCTTATTGATCAATCAAATATTAATTTCGAGGACGAAATTTCTTTTAAGGAGGGGAGAGTTGTAACATCCCGTTACTCATGTTAAGGATAAAATAGTAAATGTGAGAGATTACTGAGAAATTAGGAAACACATCTCATACTCATGCATTACACAAGATGCATATACACATGAATATCGAATCTTTGCACATAAAGAAAATTGTACATGCATTCATCAACAAATTTTGGGCATAATTGTTATATATATGTATATTGCAAAATGTGGTTTTTATATGTTAAAAATTGATTTGGGGAGTGTATAAATTGATTTATAATTTTTAGAAAATTTTTGAGAAATTTCTAGAAATTGTTGGGTATTTTAGCTAGGAAAAATTGCCAAGTGACAAAACAATTGTTAAATGGTAGTAAAAATTACTGTCCAATGGTGATGAAAATTTTGATGAAAGACTTTAGGATTTGTTGCAAGTCCATTGAAAATTGGGAAACAATTGAAGTAGAAATTGAAATTGATGGGACTAGTTAAATGAAAGAACCAATCAAATGCTTTAGGCGTGGACAGGTGGCAAGTGACAAATATCACTTGCCAAACAATGCCTTAAGTCCACTGGCTTTTAAAAAAATTAAAAGCCTCCTCCCCTTTTTTTTGGATTCCACAATGCTCTCTCCCTTAAAAAGCCATTGGTGTTTGGCTTTGGTTTTCCCCATTTTCGTAGCTCCTCTTCTCTTCCTCTCTTCCTCTCTTCTTCTTGATTTTTGATCATCTTTCATGCTACTCTTTCATCTTGCTTTCTCTTCCATTCTCACCAAAAACCCAAACCTTTCAAGCTCAAGATGATGATGACCGTGAGATGATGAAGAAATTAGGGATTTTTTAGTTTCTCGAAGAATTTGAAGAATTGAGAGCTAAATCAAGTAAGTATCTTGTCAAATATCATGGGTTTTGGTCAAATGGTGATGATACTTAAAGGTTAATCTTATCAAATTGTGTTTTGGGTATATGCGTATCATGAATGGAGAAGGTTGTGTAAAATTTCTTACTTATATATGCTTGATAAGTAATGATTTATAGGTATATTTTAGGGGTTGAATGATCATGATAGGGATTTTTGTATATGCTATAATGTTGATGAAGAAATGAACATATATATGTATATGTTGATGTTTTGTTTCATATAAATGCTAAATAATGGGTTAGGAGTTGTTTATGGATGATTGATGTTGTTTATAAAGAGTAAGAAACTATGAGTATACTACACATGCGTTTAAAGATGAATTGGTTGTCAAATGGATGATTTAATGAGAATTGGAAGCTGATGAGTATAGAAATGTGTTTATAACCTATTTGTGTTAATAGATGAGTGTATAAATGAGTTAAAAAGGAATTGAGAATGAGGAGTAGATGGAGTAGAAAAGGTGATCTTGGTATGAGTTGTGTTATGGTGAGATTTGGAAACAAAATGGATAGTTGAGCTGGAAAAAAATTTAGCAGCAATATGTTCACTGAGTATGCTTCATTGTTTCAACCATAAATTTTTTTATGGTTATCTAAATGGGAATATTCTTAATTTGGATTAAACTAGAGACATATGGCTACATTTTTTATAAAGACATAGAATTTAAATTCTGTCTTTAAGAGTCTCAAATTTTGACATAAAATTAGAAACTGGGTGCATCAAAATTTGTGGATGAATGTTTATGTTGTGTTATGTTTTGAGTGTATGAGAGAGTGTTATGTTTTGGGTGTTTATGATCAAGTATGGATTATGAAATGTGCATGGATGATGTTGAGTTGAAATTTAGTGTCTTTGAAGAAGTTATCCATGGTGATGATAAATTAAATGAGTTGAGAATTAAGAATGAATGAAATTTGATTAGTGTTTGAATGGTTATAGAATGATATTGCATTAGAAAAAGGTAAATTTGGGAAGATTAAGAGTATATGTGATGTTGGAATGGGTTTAGAATCCTTTGTAAGGGTTTTGGAGATGAAAATTTTAGTAAATCCGAAGGTTACATGGTCAGGTTGTGTTGATTCACACGACCCGTGTGTTTTTGATGTAGAAAGCATAATCTGACCCGAAAGACACACGGTCGTGTGTCTCTAAATGACAGAATTTCACCTCTGGTTTTTACAAGAGTTGTATATCTAAAAGTCTTCTTTCAAATAGTCCAAGAATGACCTCAATCAGAGGTCTATAGAGAAAGTTATTTTAGTTGTGCCAAAATAGGTACAATAGGATTGAGGATATAATCATGTTTGAGTAATATGGCCATAACTTCGCCATATGACCTCCAAATGAAGTGATTCTTAAACCAATAGATTCCTAACACATATTTGTACCTCTCCATGAAAAATTGTGGCATTATGAACTTATTTGGAAAAGATTGATCGAAACAAAGTGATGGAATCTGTTGGAAGAGTATGAACTGGTGTGTTTTCACTAAACATGTTTGGTTGTTTCGATTATATCTTGATCTATAGTCATCCAAATGAGATGGTTTTTTATTTGAAGTAAAGAAGAGAAATAGGGATACAAATTACATAAAGAAGTCAAATTTTTATATAGTCTCTAAAACTTCCAATTTCAGGATGGAAATTAAGGATATTGTACTTATTTAGTATGAGAAGAATATAATCGAAATTCAGTTTCGGAGAAAACTGAAAGTGATTGAATGAGTAATGAATTTTGATTTTGATGGTTTTATTGAGGTATAAACTTAAGTGTAAATTATACTTAAGTGAGTTTTGGTATTGAATGAGTTATATCACAAGGATATTTGAAAAATACCCGGGATTGTCATAAACATGCATGGTACATATTTCATTTCATACATGTGCATTGTTAAACACTTATAATAGTGCAAATTGTGATATGTGTATGTTTTGCCATATAGAAGAACATATTGAGTGCCATCATCCTGAAATTTCCAGACCTTATAAGCAAATACTAATCTGGAACATACTGTGAGTAGACCGAGATGGTCTCATTTCATTATTTGTTATGTTTTGAATTTTGTATTGATTGACTATTGAATGCTCATATGAATGTGAATGATTGTGTTGAATTGCAGACAAGAGTTCTGATGTTTGTGTTGTTGATTGGGATATTAAAGCGCTACTTGTATGTGAACGAGATGAAATAAGTGTACATTATATGATTGTTAAATGTCGGACCACAGTCCGATGACAAATGTGTTTTGAAAGTGTATTTGCATATGTATGAAAGTGTGATTCTCAACTTAAATGTTGAATGTTGGACTAAGGTCTGATGATATGTGAATGTGAGTGAATGGGAATATGCAATGTAATTGATGCATTCCATTTCTTGAATGCATGAAACATAATGGCTATTGTGACCAGAGTAGCCACCGATCAGAGCTTAAAGCTCAACAACTGAAACTAAGCTTTGAGCTCAAAAGTGATTCAAAGCCTCAGGCTCAATGTTTAATGAGCCCTGTATCCCCAAGTGGATAAGGGACAGTTATCAATGAGCTCTTTAAGGAACAATTTAGGCACTCGGTCACAACAAAATAATAAATGGGAAGTGAGTCTTATGTGCACTACATATGCATAATATAAATGATTAAGTGTATTGAATGTGAAGTGTGAAATTGAATGTGAAATGCGAATGATGTGAAATGATGAGAATTATGTGTTATGTGACTGGGTGAGTCATCGATGATGGTCACTCATTGAGTTCACAAAACTCACCTAAAATTTGCAAATATTTTTCAGGACTCCGAAAAATACCCCATTAGGCAAACGGGAGTATACTTACTGCATGCAAGGGAAAGATAGAGGTCGGGATCAGTTCGCATCTGCATTGAATTTTTTTTCTTATTTTTGTATAAAATTTTGTATTCTGTGCATACTGTACAATATCTATATGAATGATTTCGAAATGTAATAACTTTCCAATATGGAAAGGTTGGTAAATGATTTTACAATGCAATGAAATTATGACTGCAAGTATTTTGTAATTGATTATGAAGTGTACTAATATTATGATTATAAGTTTTTTGACTTAGAAATGGGCCCAAATGGAAAGAGAAATTTTGATAATTTATGTAATGGTTAATATGTTGTAAATGCAAATATTTACGAAATAAAATGTGGCCAATTTTATAATTGATATCTGCATACGTGTGCATTGCTTTGTTTTAAAAAAATTTATACTAAGTATTTGAATGAGTGAGTTCTCTAGCATGCCACTCTTGCGGGGCATGGACTCGGATATCACCCAAGATGTCAGGGTCGGTTCTTGTGGGTGTAGGGTGTTACACTTGATTTTTGAGTGCCACAATTTTTTTGAAGATAAAAAGGTAAAGCTAGCCTCTGTTGAATTTACAGATTATGCACTAATATGGTAGGATCAGTTGGTGAAATTCAGGAGGAGAAATGGAGAGGTGCCAATTACTAATTGGGACGATATGAAGGCATGTATGAGGAAGCGGTTTGTGCCTTCTTACTATTACAGGGAGATGCACTAGAAACTTTAGAGACTCACTTAAGGGTCTAAATCAGTGAAGGACTACCACATAGAGATGAAGGTGGCTATAATCCTAGCCAATATAGAGGAGGATCTAGAGGCTATAATGGCCAAATTTTTTAGTGGACTCAATAGGGAGATAACCAATGTTGTGGAGTTGCAGCACTACTTAGAGATTGAGGACATGGTGAACATGGCTATGAAGGTGGAGAGGTAGCTCAAAGTTAAAATAACAGCGAGGAATGGAGCAAGCTCTAGCTACTCATGGAACTCCAAATGGCCTAGAAAGGAGGAGAAGTTTAAGGACAAAGGAGTGGATTTCAAGGAAGCACCTAAGAAGTTGAATCAGGGATTTGAACATAAAGGTACTTTCAACAACCAAGCTACTTCTAGTAAACATTCATCTATAAAATGTTTTAAATGCTTAGGTACTGACCATATTGCATCTCAATGTCCAAATAAGAAATTCATGATTATAAGGGATAATGGGATGATTGATTCAGAGGATAGTGGTAGTGAATCTGAGTCTGTTGTTGATAATGATTTTGAGGATGATAGTTGTTTTGAGAGAGCTGTTACAGGGGAAGCACTAATAGTTAGGAGGGTACTGAGTGCTAAAGCCATAGATGAGGTTGTAGATCAGAAAGAAAATCTTTTCCATTCGAGGTGTTTAGTTGGTGGGAAAGTATGTAATTTGATCATTGAAGGGGGAAATTGCACTAATGCAGCTAGTTGGACTATGGTACGAAAATTAGGTTTGACAAGCAGGAAACATCCGAAGCTATACAATTTACAGTGGTTCAACGATAGTGTTGGTGTGAAGGTGACTAGGCAGGTTGTAGTGCCATTTTTAGTATGGAGATATGAGGATGAGATGTTGTGTGATATGCCCATGGAGGCTGGTCGTATGTTACTTGGGAGACTATGGCAGTTTGATAGGAGGGTAGCATATGATGGGTATACCAATAGGTACTCCTTTAAGTTTAAGGGTAGGAACTTCATTCTACTACCTTTATCACCTTATGAATTATACCTGGACTAGATAAAATCAAGTAAAAGTGAGGAGGGTTCAGGTAGTGAGAACAAAAAAAAGAAGAGAGAAAAGAGGCCCCAAAAGAAAATTGAGTTTGGCCTAATGGTGAGTGACTGCACAAGTGAGGAAAAGAAAGTGGGATGTGTAGGAGAGAATAGCTTAGAAAGAGAAAAGAAGAGTGAAAAGAAAAAGAGAAAAGTGAGCTTATTTGCTAAAGGAAAAGACTTAAGGAGAGTAACTGGAGAGAAAAGAGCACTAGTAGTGGTGAGATACAGAGAGTGTTTAGTTTCTGACACTAACCCTTTTGATGCTTTGCCTAGTGCTTTTGCTTCTTTTTTACAGGATTATTCTGATGTCTTTCTTGAGAAAATGCACAAGGGATTGCCACCCTTGAGAGGCATTGAGCACCAGATTGATTTTGTGCCCGGAGCTCAAATTCCAAACCACCCAGCCTACAGGATACAAAGGAGCTTTAAAAGTAGGTTGATGAACCGCTAAAAAAGGGACATATGACAAAGAGCTTAAGCTCGTGTGCAGTGCCGGTGTTGCTGGTACCTAAGAAAGAAGGAACCTAAAGGATGTGTGTGGACTGTAGAGCTATTAACAAAATCACTGTAAAATATCGTCACCCTGTCCCTAGGTTAGATGATATACTTGATGAATTGCATGGTGCGTGTATCTTTACAAAAATTGACTTGAAAGGTCGATACCACCAAATTAGAATGAAACCTGTAGATGAATGGAAAACTACTTTCAAAACTAAATATGGGTTGTATGAGTGGTTAGTCAAGCCATTTGGTTTAACTAATGCACCCAGCACTTTTATGAGGTTGATGAATCATGTCTTACGTGCATTTCTTGGAAAATTTGTGGTTGTTTACTTTGATGACATCTTGATATATAGCACTAATCTTGATGTGCATGTTATGCATGTGAAGTGTGTCTTGGATGTGTTGAGAGAGGAGAAACTGTATGCAAAGTTTAAGAAGTGTACTTTTTGCATTGATAAGCTTGTATTCTTGGAGTTTGTAGTCAGTTCTAGGGGCGTTGAGGTGGATGAGGAGAAGGTGAAGGCTATCCAGGAATGGCCGGCACCTAAGAGTGTGAGTGAGGTGAGGAGTTTTCGAGGGCTTTCTAGTTTTTATAGGAGGTTTGTGAAAGATTTCTCTACCATTGTTGCTTCTTTAATAGAAATAGTCAAGAAGGAGAAAGGGTTTGCATGGGGTAAGGAACAAGAGCATGTATTTGCATTATTAAAGGAAAAATTATGTTCTGCTCCTATGTTGTGTTTGCCTAACTTTCATAAGGCTTTTGTTGAATGTGATGCTTATGGGATTGGTATAGGTGTTGTGCTTTTGTAGGAAAACAAACTAATAGCATATTTCAGTGAGAAGCTAAGCGGTGCACAACTCAACTATTCGACCTATGATAAGGAGCTTTATGCTATGGTGAGAGCATTGGAGGTGTGGCAACATTACCTTTAACCTAAAGAGTTTGTCATTCGAACAAATCATGAGTCCCTAAAGCACTTAAATGGATAGGGCAAGCTGAGGAAGAGACATGCCACTTGGGTGGACTTTCTGGAGACATTTTTGTATGTGCTACATTACAAGCAAGGGAACGAAATGTGGTAGCTGATGCTTTATCTAGGAGATATTCCATAATTTCTACTCTTAGTTCTAAATTATTAGGATTTGAGCAGCTTAAGGACATGTATACTTATGATGATGATTTTGCTAATGTGTATGCTGCTTGTGAGCATGTTGCATTCCAGAAATTTTATAGGCTTGACGGATATTTGTATCGTGGTAATCAGCTGTGTGTGCTTAATTATTCTTTGCGTGCTTTGTTTGTGCATGAGGCCCATAGTAGTGGTTTGATGGGTCATTTTGGGATTCCTAAAACTTTGAATATTTTGCATGAACATTTCTATTGGCCTGGTATGCATAAGGATGTTGAGCTTGTATGTGCTAAATACATTGCAGGTAGATAGAAAAAATGTATTGTTAAACCCCATAGATTGTATACCCCTTTACCTATGCCTACTAAACCTTGGGTTGATATTTCTATGGATTTTGTTTTAGGACTGCCTAGAACAAAGGAGGGGTATGATAACATCTTTGTTTTTGTTGATCGATTTAGTAAGATGACACATTTCATTGCATGTCATAAGACTGATGATGTTGTGCATGTTGCTGATTTATTCTTTAGGGATATTATTAGATTTCATGGTATTCCTAGGTCTATTGTTTTAGATCGAGATGTTAAATTTTTTAGCCATTTTTGGCCTGTTTTATGGGGAAAATTGGGTCCTAAATTGCTTTACTCTACTACTTGTCATCCACAGACAAATGGATAGACTGAGGTTGTTAATAGAACCTTAGGTACCTTGTTGCGTGTTATAGTTGGTAAAAATTTGAAAACTTGGGGTGATTGTTTGTGATTTATTGAGTTTGTATATAACAGATGTGTGCATTCCAACACAGATTATTCACCTTTTGAGTTTGTATGTAGTTTTAATCCTTTGATTGTCTTGGATTTGGTGTCTTTACCCTTGCATGAGTTGTCTAGTACGGATGGTAAACGGAAAGCTGAGATGTAGGAAGGAGAGGTTTCCTACCCAACGGAAATCCAAGCTAGATCCTAGGGGTGATGGTTCATTCCAGGTGTTGGAGAAGATAAATGATATTACTGATCTTTCTCCTTTTGATATGGATTCAGATTTGAGGACAAATCTTCTTGAGGAGGGAGGGATTGATGTGAGCAGGAGCAAGGATCACAATAGAGATGACATGCATGATGGGGGCGAGTTTGTCATTCCAGTTGGACCTATGTCCAAAGCTAGGACCGAGAGATTCAAGGAGGCTCTCTATACACATGTGGCCAATTTGTGAAGAGAATGAAGTGCATCAAGCCTATTAGAGTAGAGCTATCTGAATCACAATCCAAATTGATTCATTCTCAAATCCTTGGATTGGACTCACTTGAGTCTTGAAGACCATTGCACTGTGCTGCATATCATCACTGAAGCCTAAGAGGAGAGGCACGTCTATAATCAGATTTGGAAGTGCGTTAGGTCAGGCTTAGACGTGTTTTTATTATTCTATTTTGGACGTGTTTTAAGTTATAATTATATTTTGGGCTTCCATGTATTTTAAGCCCAAGTCTTTTAGCAATAAGTCTAGGTACAAATACTTATGTTTTAGGGTTTTTTGGAACACAACTTTTTTTAGATTGTTTTCTTATATGCCATCGACCATCTTGAGAGGAGAAAACCCTCTTGTTCTTTTCAACTTAGGAATTGAACATCACTTATCAATTGAAGCAAATTGTGGCGTGATTTTGATCTTAAAAACTTTCTAGGTTTGTTCTTTACCCGTTATCTAGGTTGCTTGAGACAAGCTTTTCGTGAGGTCTAGTAGGTAAATTTGAAATCCTGCGTATCAGATTTAATTCTAGTTAATTCAAATATGTCATCTTCTTCTTTGCTTGAATCTGAACTTTTCGATCTTTCAATTCCATGGTGCACGTTAATAGGTGTGGTTTCTTTTGATATTATACTATCAACAACATATAATAGTGATGTTCTCTTATATCTATTTATAACATTATCTCATCCTTTTAAGCATGAACCTGAAGAACTAGATATTTGAATATTACGTCTTGGGATCATTTTATAACTTGATTGATCTTATCTAAAGATTATGTAAAAAGCTTTAAGTCTATGTAAGATTCAAACTTCTTTTTTAGTTCAACATATTTCTAGCAAAAACTTGACAAAGTGAGGTGAGGTTATAAGTATCTTTTATTTAAAAGGCTAATTTTTTAAGGTTTTAATTTTACCAATTTGATACAGGCATTTGTCAGAATTAGTTGTTCTGAGTATGATATTATACACAATTCTTCACATTTACAAGTTTCGAAAGCTATCGTGATATAATTCATATTGTGTTTCAACAGGCATTGTCAACAATTGTGGCTAATAGGCACTGACCTAATAAAGCCAAAGGCATGCCTATTAAAGACAAAGGCACTCCTACCTATAAAAAGGCAGGAGTAGAATAAAGAAATTCATAACAAACATAAGAAGAGAGACGTGAGGTGAGAGAGAAAAGAAAGAGAAAGACAAAAATATGTTGGACCAATGTTGGTTGACAAATTAAATCCTACTTAAGTTTTGATAATAATAAAATATAGAATTGGTTAAGAAATTTATTTCAGGTGTTTTGGATTGAAAGAAATTTAGAAGACATCATAAATCATTGAGGAATCAAGAAGGAATCAATGTCAACATGATTTAGACATTAAAGATGAAGATTATTGGAAGATTTGACTAAATGTATCCGTTGGAACCAGCAACAAGTCGACTAAGTATTTTATAAGTCGACTAAGAATTAAGGATCATCAGATGGAGCATAAAACAAGTCGACTGATATGCTGCAAGTCGACTACAATTCATTGGAATAGTAACACTAGTCGACTATCATGTCACTAGTCGACTTATCGAGGAGCGAAATCAAGCCTACAGTGAAATATGTTAACACTAGTCGACTATAACATTTCGACTAGTCGACTAACATGTTGAAATGGACAAGATTTATACGAATCATTCACAAAAAGGAAAGTAGGAAGTTAAGGAACGACTATATGTAATCAAGCAACGGCTAGAAGACCTCCAACGACTATATTCTTGTCAATATAAAGAGTGGAAGATCAAAGGAGAGTGTGCAGGAGTTCTACAAGTGAAAATACTCTTCTATTGCTCCAAAATTGCTCATTATTGCTCTTATCTTGTTACATCATTGTATTGAGCTTTGTTCTTCAATCTTTATCTTATTTCTCTTACAATTTGAGTGACTAG
>JANIHY010000004.1:30689474-30708909 GCA_027479065.1 Erythroxylum brevipes | reverse complement strand
CCAATAAATCATAATTAAACCTAATTATCTCAAAAATTCACAAATCAATTCATGATCACAATTAAATGCCGGAAAATACTATGAATGCATGTACCTATCAATGCATGTGCAATTAATTCATTCCTTTATAATTAGAGATCAATAAATGCTCAATCAGTAAAATGCAGTATGCAATGCTAACCTGTCCCAATTTACCAATATGTCATCACATCGATAACGGGATGTTACAAGCTAGTAAAGAAGTAGTGTGGTTAAAAATGTTGTTGGAAGAACTTGGAAATAAACAAGATAATATTATTTTGTATTGTGATAGTTAGAGTGCTTTACATCTTGCAAAGAATCCAGCATTTAATTCAAAGTCAAAGCACATTCGAGTTTAGTATCATTTCGTTCGTGAGAAAGTTGAAGAAGGAATGGTTGACATGCAGAAAATTCATACAATGAATAACTTGACAGATTTTATGACAAAAGCAATCAATGATGATAAGTTTATGTGACGTCGATTCTTATGTGGCCTGACAAAAATGTAAGCAATATAAAACAACGAAGTATAAAAGAATGGTGTGAAGATATGATTGATTGTCAATCAAATCTTCAAGTGAAAGAATTGTCAACAATTGTGGCTGGTAGGTATGAAATCGGTGCCTGCCATGCCTAGTAAAGACAATGACACTCCTGTCTATAAAAAGGCAGGATTAACATGAAGAAATTCATAACAAGCAGAAGAAGAGAGATGTGAGGTGAGATAGACAAGAAAGAGAAAGAGAGACAAAAATATTATGTATATTTTTTATCTAATTTTTCCTTGTAATTCTTCAGTTTTTCTCAGTAATAAAATTCTTCTATTCTTACTCGTAATTTTTTCTCCTAATTTGGTAAATTTTCACGTAAAATTTGTGTGTTTATTACTATTCTTTCAGTCCTATTTAAACTACGAACCTGGTCTAATCTGTTCGATTTACACCGGACAAACTTCTTGAATTAATTGTTTATATTTATTTTATTTTTATAAAGGTTTTGAAGAGGACGGTGATGACCCGATTAAACTATTTTAAAACAATGATAATTACATTACATAAAAAATATTGTTGAAAGTATGCATTTTGGGAATTAGAAATCTTTCGAGAGCTCGAAAACAGCAAACTCGAGTCAAAACACAGTGGCGAAGAAAAAGTAGTTACGGAGACCACGCAAACCTTTCACATAACAAGCAAGTAAATATCAGCACGTAGATGGGCAAACGCGTAATTATTAAGTGTGAGACTCGTAAGAAAAACCTCCATCCTATACGTTGTGTACTTTCTCTGCGCAGACTCAAAGTCACTCGCCGAACTCCCAACAAGTTACAACGTAAGATCCACCGCCTAACATAGTTTCTTTCCCTTGAAAAGCAACAAAATTCTAGGTTCTGTGTTCGTTCTTCCAAAAGATTTGCGTTAGTGTTGGGAATCCTGTGACATACGTTGCTTGGTTGATTCAGCTTTTGCAGGTATGGGCACAAGTGTAGGTGGATTTCTCGCGCTGGTCGTGTCGGCATTGATCTTCTTAGCCGTCTCCGCTGCCGCGATTTTCGAACCGATCTCAGACCCTCATCGCTCCGCCGCACACGAGCTCTTCGTTCCTCAAGATGGTTCCTTTGGCAGGTCTGTTAAACTCTATTATTCCTTCGTTCGACTGTATATACTTGATTCTTTGTTTGATTTATCGGGTACTGTTGTGTTGGACGAGGAAACGGAATTTGATGTGTTTTTTATTGAGACAAGATTCAATGTTTTCTTGTTTTCTTGGAAGTTGTGTGAATCCATAGATTTGTAGGTTGTGGCTGTGCTCATTGCCAAACTCTTGCAAAGGCTGAAAGCGAACTGGGTGCTTTTTCTGTTACTGAGATCGATTTTGACTGTGATTCAAAGCTATAGTCAACACGTGATCTGGGTATTCGGTTGAGAACAAGTGTTTGATGTTTAAGTTATGATTGACAACCAACGTTATCTCATTCATGGTTTGTGCTTCGGTGGTCTATCTATGTCTTTAAGTGTTCTCCCGTTTCCATTTTTCCTTTTATATTATGCATTTTTTAGTAAAGTTTCCTTTTCAAATTGTAAGAAATGGACTCCCGTAAAATAACTGGTTTCGGTGTGTATTCAGTTAAAAAGTTTTTCATGGTGAATTTCTCGTCTTGGATTTGGTATAATATGGCTTTTGCTTAGCTGTCTTTACTATATCAGGCGTGGTTGAAAGAGAGTTTCTGCATTGACTTACTCAATTTCATGCCTTTGTAGCCTAGAAGAAACATATGGGGCACTGAGAACATTTGAGGTTCTAGGTGTTGACAGGAAATCTGAAATAAGCAAAGCAGCTTGCCAGTCTGTTGTCAAAACTCTTGAGTCATCATCTTCTCCTCCAAAAGAAATATTCTATGCATTAAAAGTCAATGGAATATTACACTGCAAGATCAATGAAAAAGTTTTTGAGGTATTCTTTGATTTCAATTTTGTATTGATCTTGCTTTGAAAGGCTTTGTACTTTTGTTTTTGAATCATTCTATGATGTCTGATATAATATTTATGTTTGCTTTCAAAGGGCATCATCTCAAGCCTTCAAGCTACTGTTGGCAGTGCAAGTTCCTTGTTTGACTTCTATTATTCTATACGTAGTTTGGTTCTTATCAAGGTAATCAACCTAGCTTTCATATCTTATTATACTTGTATTAAATTGGCGTTAATGTTTATTTTCTTTTAAATAAGTGGAGAAAGATTTTTTTTCTTCTCAATTTTATTTTGTTGTTGATGTGGAGGAAAAGTTGTTTTACATCGTGATATAAGATGGGTTTATGTGAGTGTTTAGCCAACAGACCAGTCTGAAGTCCGATGTATCCGTTGTGCTGCTCTATTGATTGTTTACTGCTTCATTTTGGAATTCTTTCCGTTGTGAAATTTAGGATGAAGCTTCTAAGGATGATCTACATCTTGGTGATGCTGAAGGAATATTTCGCTCAATCAAGGTCAGTTCTTGTGCCTCTGTGTCAGTCTGAGGATTAGGCTCTCCCTATATGATACGATTAAGATCCTTGACATACTAGTTCCTAAAACACTAGTTTCAGTTTGAATTTATATTCTGCAACTTCTTATTTTACACATGAGATGTCAGTTTTCAGTTCTCAGTTGTATTCAACCTGTTTTCATGTCATTGCACTGATCAAATGAATTCTTTACAGGCTCTAAGCCAGAGTGATGGAAGATGGCGCTTTAGTTCTAATAATCCTGAGTCTAGTACTTATGCTGCAGGTAATTATTTATCTCTGCAAGTCGCAATTATGATAATTCCTTTGCCATATTTCTTTGCCCTATATCTCTTAAAGTTTATGTGGCATTAAGCATAATAAAGTCAAGCCTTTTGACACTTTGAAAACAAATTGTGCCAAGAAAAGATGGGGAAGGGAGTGGCCGGAAAGTAACATGGAGAGGCATTTTACATCTAGTTATCAATGTTTTGATGTAATGTTGAAGTTGACGCTTTGAATTTTCTTTTAAATATTTTCTATTGCATGAGATGGTTTGCTCTCATTTTGTGGGATCATGTTTTTCTTTCCCAGGTTTGGCACTTGAAGCACTTGCTGGTGTTATCTCATTGTCATCGCCAGAAATTGATCAGTCACTGGTAAAACCTCCAACTGCTATTATGGCTGAGTTCCTATGAAAGGTCTATTGTTCTTAATTACTTATCAGCAATAAATTGATATGTGGTTAATGAACCAAGATATTTTGTTATTAATTACACAATGATTGTTATTTTTTGAAAATTTAAATTGTAATTAAAGTGTTTTTTTTAGTATATTTTACTTGAAGTATATGCTACCTTGTTGTTTTCCAAACATGTTTTAACTGATCCGATAAGTAGTTATCTCAATTTCAATCTATGCATGCAAGATATCTGTGATGCTAGGTTCAGTTGCATTCTGTTTGTTTCAGTCTACTTTTAGTAGCTCTTTGCTAGTACTGTTCAAGGCCTTTTGTATCTCTTTTTTGGTTTTTCTACCTTGCTTCTGATGTGGTTATCTCACCTTATAACTCAAACATGCTCACTAATGACAGGTTGGTACAACTAAAAATGATATATTGAAGCTGTTTGACATCATTGAGAATTATGGTACGAACTTTTGATTTTGTTTTATTTACTGTTTCCTCTCTCTCTCTCTCTCTCTGTGTGTGTGTCTTTCTCTTTTGAATCTTTTGACATGGATTTAGTTTTGTATTTCTTTAAAGTGTATTATGGCATTCATCACTTTACGGGTTTTACATTATGATATCATCTTCTTTTTGTTTCCGTAAAAGTTCATAAGTCATTGAACTACCCTAAAATTTAATGATGTCATATTGTTTGTATCCTCAAAGCAGAAGCTCTCTTGATTATACTACCATTTGACTCTGTTAATCCATGATTCTCTTATAAAAAAGCTTGGTAGTTGAGATTGCCATTATTCACATCTGCTGCTAAAATCAATACCTGAGTATTGCACATTCTTTGCACACATAAGTTTATGTGCTCTCTGGTTTTAAGAAGTAACTTTTGGATGGAGAAACTTAATGGGGCTTGCAGTATGACATTTGTGGCCACTTTACGTTTGCTACCATCAATTATTTGTTTAGTTTTATGTCATTCTTGGATGTATTTTCTTGCAGATGATGGAGCCTTATACTTTGACGAGAAAGTAGTAAATGCACACAAACTTCAAGGTCCTCTTTCAACGACATCGTCTGTTGTTAGAGGGATTACAGCATTTGCAGCTGTTGCTTCAGGAAGCTTGCATGTAAGTTTAGGATATTTTGTCGTGTTGGTCTGATTCTGGTCATTTTCTTTTGAAATGATACTAATACTTCTCTACACCTCAAATTTTCAGATCCCAGATGACAAGATTTTGGGTTTGGCTAAATATTTTCTTGGTATTGGGATTCCTGGCGATGCAAAAGACCTTTTTGATCAAGTAGATTCCTTGGCTTGCCTGGAAAACAATAGGCATGTACTTTCTTGACTCACTTTAGATTCTAGTCATTTTGTGTTCTCCACATTGATAACGATGGCTGTCTTAGATGTGGCAATCCATTCTTATTGAGGTGATGGCTCTATTAGAAGAATAATTTGATGAAGTTTGTGAAACATACCTTAACATTATGCTTTTTGGTAACTTTTGTATGCCTGGTCACTTGATTTGAGAGGCTATTACTATCTTTCTTTAAAGAAAAAATGAGTGTCGACGAAACATGAATTGTTTATGGACTCCATGCCAACTTCTCAATTATGGATTTTTAGAGTGAAAGAGGGATAAATGCTAGGGTGGTTCTATCAAGGGTTAGCTAGTTGCTTGTTTGTTAGAAGGGCTTGGAGGGCTCACGTGCAAGTTTCGGTGCCTGACAGTATGCAAATACTGACCATTCTGAGGGACAGGCCCTGAAGCAAAGGATGGGAGCAAGTGGAATCAATGTGTTTCAATTACTGGCACGCAACCTAATAAATCAACTTCTGAAGATGCAATGATTGTAGGAACAACTGTAGTAGTTAAAAACTTCATATTTTTTATATAAAGAAAGAAAAGGCACTTGACTTCTCTTGACTTCTGGTTTGGTTTTACTGATGAAAATAAGAAGTTTTAAAAAGGCACTTGACTTCTCTTGACTTCTGGTTTTACTGATGAAAATAAGAAGTTTTAAGCAATGTGCCATCAACTTAAATGTCAGATGAATTGAAAGTTGATTACCTTGACTACTTTTTATCCTGGTGAAATGACTTTTCAAGTCTTTGTTCCTGTTTAAGGAAAACTGTAAAATTATTTTTCTGAATACTGTAAAATTAAATGTCAGATGAATTGAAAGTTGATTACCTTGACTACTTTTATCCTGGTGAAATGACTTTTCAAGTCTTTGTTCCTGTTTAAGGAAAGCTGTAAAATTATTTTTCTGAATACTGTTGATGGACTTGTACTTCTGCTCCCTGTTTCAGGATCGGCATCCCATTGATTCTATCATTACCAGCAACAGTTTTGTCCCTGACTAAGAAGGACATTCTTAAGGTCGGCTGCTAGTTACATGATAATAGTCATTTCTATTGTACTATGTGAGGAGCTCTTGAACATTTTTATGTACAACCTTTTCCTATATAGATGCTATCCCATATTGACAATTGTGCAACCATTCATAGCTATTTTCAAATTAGCATCATGATATGTAGTTCTCCATGCATTATCTTGTCCTATTTAACCAGATTTGAGATACTCTGCACTATAAATGAAATTCAGGTTACAGTCAACACTGTGCTTGGTTCAAATGCGCCTCCTCTAACAGTGAAGCTTGTGCGGGTTTTAAGCTCCAATACAAAGGGTGGTTTGATGGTTGACAAGGTGCAATAGTGATTCAAATTTGCCAATTGTTAATTGATATTTTCCTTTTCTTTCGAAAAATCATGATATGGCTATTGTGCTATCGCAATTGATTAAACTTTTTTGTATGTAGGAGCTCAAGTTTGACCCTTCAATTTCTGCTTTCTTCTTGGATACTTTTCCCAGGAGCATTGGTGTTGGGACTTACAATTTTGTTTTTGAGGTACTCTATGTTATTTTGATGTGGATTGAGCTACTTTTTGAACCTATATTTTTCATTTACATTCTGAGAAAATCCAATTTCTTGTAGATTGTATTTCATGATCCAGAGAACAGGAAGGTTTATGTAACTGGTAGCCAAACTGAGTTCCCAGTATATATTACCGGAGCTATCAAAGTTGATAATGCAGAAATAGTGCTGCTTGATAGTGATCTTGGGAGTATAGAAACACAGAAGAAGTATGGTTTGCTTTCTATTTACATTTCTCAACCGTAGAGTCACCTGTCCTTTGTCAGTGCTTGTCCCTAATTGGATGTTTGTATGTTTTGCCTTCATTAGATAAAGAATCTTCATGTACCACTTCGTAAACAGAAAATTAAATCTGCTAACTGTTTTGATTTGAATGTGATCATGTGCCTTAAATCTAATTGTAGGCTAGATTTCTCTGGGGAAAATCTTGTGTCACTGTCAGCAAATCACCTCCAGAAGTTACGTCTATCCTTTAAGTTGACCACTCCTCTTGGTCATGCTTTTAAGCCACATCAGGTTTGTAAAATTTTCTTCTTGAGTTATAACTTAAGTGAATTTAGCTACCAAGAGTTTCTTGTCCTGCAGGCAATTCTTAAGTTGACACATGAGACGAAGGTTGAGCATATATTTGTGGTGGGAAATTTTGGAGAACAGTTTGAAATAATTCTAGTTAAGTATTATATTTTTCTCCTTGTTTCTCTGCTTTTTTTCTTCATGTTCCCTGCTCTACTTCAAATTTCCTTTTCATTTCTTTTGGTTCATACTGTCAAAATGATTCTTTGCTCTGCTTCAATTTTTGCTTTCATTTCTTTGGTTCACACTGCAAAGATGCCTTATGAGAAGTGGGAAGAGAAGGGTTACAGTTTGTGGAAATGTTTAGTTTTGAATTTATTTTAATTTAAATCACTTGGATTTTGGTTATGGACTTCAAATCCCGATTACGTTAATCCCGATTACGTTAGACTTTAAGCAATTACAAGCACTCAGTGAGTGGTATTAGGAAATATCATTTTCATTTTTCAATTGATGTATAAGAGTTGCTTTGCCTGATTTTGCTAATCAATGTCCCTGATATGGAGATTCATGCATATTTATGGAATTACTATAACTGAATCCATGGTCAACTTCCCATGCTTTTATGACTTTGTTATAGGTTAAAGTTTGCATTGTAATTACTATTTGGAATTTAATTGATAAGTGAGAAATAGACATGTTCTTCACCAATTTAAGTGTATTTTTGGTTTTGGAGTTAATAATTGTCAAGGCTGTTTTTTTCTGGATATTTTAATTTCTTTTATGTGCTCAAGGTTGGCTACCACTTAATTTGTTTGAACAGATTGTGCTATTAATTTAGCCTGAGGGAATTAGATTTACTGCATTTCTTATTTTGGAAGTTCTTATTGTAGGATTTTCTCGGTCTAGTTGAGAAACTTTATTATCTGTCTGGTAAGTATGACATTCAGCTCACTGTTGGAGATGCAGTCATGGTAAGTTTGGTTTGGTTTGAAGGTTCTTCCTTTTCTATCAAATGGAGATCGTTAATGATTCAACTAAAAATTAGTAATCTGTATTCTTTTCAGGAGAACTCTTTCGTGAAGGCTATTGGTGATATTGATTTAGATCTACCAGAACCACCGGAGAAGGCACCCCACCCTCCTGCACTGCCTGCTGATCCATACTTGAAATATGGCCCAAAAGCAGAGATAGCCCACATATTCAGGGCTCCAGAAAAGCATCCACCTAAGGAACTCTCTCTTACTTTCCTGGGTCTTACACTTCTGCCTGCGGTTGGATTTCTAGTTGGGGTGAGTAACACATTAGTCTTTTCCTGAGAATTGGAGCCAGTATATGTTGCTAGTATTTTCTTCTTTTGTATAGCTCTGGAAGTTACCAATTGAGAGATGCCTTTTAAGACCTTTCCTAGCGGTATCCACGGTTTGTTTGCTTTGGGTTGGGATGTGTGCGAGCACCTGGATGATAAATTTTTTTGAAATATCTAGTTTAAAATTGTAAAAGGGTAGTAGATCCTACTAACTTGTAGTACACTAGTACACCTTTTTCTGAAGATTGTGAATATAAACAAGATTTTTGTTTTTCAGGAGGGAGCTATATTGTATTTTTCATAACTGACTGATGGTCTTCTGTTGTGTGCAAATATTTCCCCATGACAGCTGTTACGCTTAGGAGTGAACCTGAAGAATTTCCCTTCCTCAACTGTGCCTGCTACCTTTGCTCTCCTTTTCCATCTTGGCATTGCTGCAGTTCTATTACTCTACGTGCTTTTCTGGCTAAAGGTGAGTTTTTCTATTTTTTTTTGGGAATTGCCAAGTCAATTTCCTATTTCATTGTGTTCTTCATTTTGATAAAGTCATATTCCAGATTTATTTTCTGAAACTACTTCCACTTTGTGAAGATTGTAAATTCTAGTGGCGGTGTTATCTTTTTTAGCTATTTGAACTGTTAATTTTGTAAACAGTTGGACCTATTCACGACATTGAAGGCACTAGCGTTCTTGGGACCTTTCTTGATGTTTGTTGGGCACAGAATCCTTTGCCACCTGGCCTCAACCTCATCAAAATTGAAATCCGCCTGAGCGCACGCACATTCAAATCTTCAGGAAGAACGAAGGAGCCTACTTACTGCCCCATTAGACAAACAATTTTTGTAGGGGAGCTTGAGGCAGGGCAGTTAAATGCCTATGCCTGCTAAAATTTCTGGGCCTACAGGACGGAATTTAGATATGCTTTCAGATAGATTTTGTCTGGTTCTGGTAGCTTGCAAGAATGAATGATTTGAGTTTAACAGTGTTAGGAAAGACTATATTAGATGTTAGGAAAGATCTATATTAGGAAAACTATAATCTCCTCTTTATTGTGTGATTTTCTCTTTATTCATAAGATCTTTTCCTTGTGTAATTGGTTCTATATAAAGGTTACAAGGGCCTTGAGTTATAATCAAGCCCTCAGTTAACTATTCTATGAGCAGAGTTGATTTTCAAACCTCAAAATCTTCTTTACCGTGAAAACCCGACATCTTCTAACCTACCGAAAAACACTTACCTCCACGTACCAAAACCAAAAACAAAATGTACAAAGGCAACAAGAAAGTGTCGGTGAGCCCCAGAGTATCGACAGTGCCATCAAAAAGCCATCCACGCGTTGGCGTACTCGTGCTCGTGTTGTCGTCTGTTGACAATCGATAATGGCAATTTGATGGATTAGCTCGCCAACATGGGTATTTTGATAGTAGTAAAGTCTTTTATACGTTTTGAAACATTGCCAGCAGTGTTACTATTGTTCGCTTAACTAGGAAATTTGTCAATCATACGTGGGAGATGCTAAATTCTAGTAGTAAATCAGTGACAAGTGTTCCGACAATGGTTCCTTAATTTTGCAAATCACCAAATAATGTTTGAACGGTAACAATTATTCTTTTTGGTCTAAGAATGTAGAATTGTTATTTAAAGATAAGAGACTTTTTTTTATTCCAAGAAGCCTTGTAGGAGGGCAAAGCAGACACATTTATTTGAAGGCTTAATTTACGTTCCATCTCACAAGCGGACCAAGCAGGCACACCTTATCATCGAAAGTCCAACTGGTGCTTCACTTACAATTAAAACCCCGACTATCCTAAGCTCTTATTAGAGGATTTAGCATAGAATTGAACCTAAGATCTGATCGAAGCCAAACCTCGCTCTTAACCATCTAGCCACGCCCCTTGAAAGTTCAGAGAAAACTATCATATCTTGCATCAGATCTCTCAATTGATAAGAAAATATTGAAAAATTAGCAAGCTGATGATGTATAATTAACCAGAAATTTTAGTCCCATTATCTAATGTTAGCACTTGTAAGTAAGTCTGGGACAATGCTAAGCTTTTATACTCCATTAATATAATTCGTATGTATGATATTTTTGTGGAGTTATTTCAGTTCAAACAGAAGGGAAGTTTGATTGAATACTTTGAGAAAGTAAAATGTGCATTTGAGGAGTTGAATTTTCTACTACTGATCACATCTGATATTAAGGAGATACAGATTAAGAGAGCACTTGGTGACTATGGCATTTTTGGTTGCATTGAAATCGAGTTTGAGCCTATGCAAGCACAAATCTTGGGAGGAGCAGACTTTCCATCGCCAGTTGAAGTATATTCAGACTCTCTCGCTCTATAATTAAGGAAAATTCACCAACCTCCATTGCACACATTGTGATAAAGGCGAACATGTTGAATGTTCTTGCTGGGATAAATATCCCCATTTGCGAGCTGTTTAAATTGCATATCTTAAAGAACACTTTTCAACTACAACTTCACAATCATCTGTTACTTTATCTTATGATGAGTATACTAAGTATTTGCAGTATCAGTTAGCTCAGCAAACATCAGCTTCCTGTATGACATCTATGTCTCATCAAGGTAACTCACCCCGCAAGTTATTCATCTATCCCTAGAAAACAATCACGGGTAATAAATTTTGGTGCCACTAATCATATTGCAAGTAAAATAACCAACTTTAACCATATCATTCCTTTACCTGCCTCTCATAATGATAAGCTTACTATTGCTGATGGATCTACTGCCACTATTAAAGGTGTCAAATCCTCTCATCCTTGTTCTTCTCTCACGACCCTTTATATTATTTGCACCTTACTTTCCCTCAAATCTTATTTCTGTGAGCAAATTGACTAAACAACTAAATTGTTTTGTATATTTTTACCTGATAATGTCATTATCTATGATTTGAAGACTAAGAGGACGGTTAGAGAAGGGCATCAATCAAATGGAATGTACTATTATGGCAAGTTGCAATCACCAATCGCATGCCTAGTGTCAATCTTTCCCATTGATATCTATAGTTGATTGGGTCATCATCATTAGAGAATCTCAAGAAAGTAGTGCCGGGGTTAGATTCTATTTCTAGTTTAAATTATGGTTCATGTCAACTTGAAAAACATAATAGTATTTGTTTTTTCCTCGAGTCAATATAAAGTTGAAAAACTTTTTATGTTAATCCATACAGATATTTAGGGTTTGAGTCGTGTGAAGTCCAAGTTGGGTATTCATTATTTTGTAATTTTTGTTGATGATTTCTCTTGAATAACTTGGTTACATTTAATAAGAGATTGTTCATAACTATTCTCTATATTTTTTTTCTTTTTGTACTAAAATTCAAAATCATATTAATACTCGAATCAATATTTTTCGTAGTGATAATTTTAAAGAATATTTCTCTAGCTCATTCTCCAGCTACTTGAAACAACAAGGTATTCCACATCAATCTTCTTGTCCACACACTCCTCATCAAAATGGAATCGTTGAGCCAAAAATCCATCTTATTGTTGAAACAGTTCGTACCTTGTTAATCCACATAAATGTACCCAAAATTTTTTGGTGGATATGCTGTACTCATTGCATGTTTTCTTATCAATTGAATGTCATCTCTTATGTTAACGAGTAAAATTCCATTCTCAATTCTCTTTCCTTATCAAGACCCTTTTTCCATTAATCCTCGGGTATTCAATTGTATTTGTTTTGTTTATCAACTTCAACCTAACACATGTAAATTACATTTCAAAAAGATTATAAATGCCTCACCCCCTCTTCAAATCGGTTTTTTTGTGTTTGTTGATCTTACATTCTTTAAAGAAACATTGTATGTTTTGACGCTCAGTCTGTCTCTACTGACACTAATGAGTGTCTATCAATTCCTTTTGTTCCTTTCCAAATAACTCCTATTTATGTTGTTCTTGACACTAATCCTACTCTTTTGGAACATCTATCTCGTCCTGATTTGTAAGTTTATACTTGACACATTCATCATGAAGTATGATTAGATGATTCACGCTCGTCACTATTGTCTTCTTCGTCTTCAACTCCATCATAAAATGATCTTGATTAGTCTATTGCTCTTCATAAAGAAAGAAGGTTTTGTACATCTCACCCTATTTCAAACTTTGATTTTTATAAATCATTATTATTGTCATATGCTGCTTTTGTATCCACTTTGTCTTCTATACCTGTACCTAAGTTTGTTTTAGAAGCTTTAGATCATCATAGATGGAAACATGCCATGGAAGAAGATGTGTTGGCTTTGTAAGCTAATAATACATACGAATTAGCTACTTTTCTATATGGTCAGACAACTGTGGGTTGTGATTAGGCGTTCAATGTTAAGGTCAATTTTGATGCTACGATTAATCATTTAAAAGCTCACTTATTAGCAAAGTGGTATACATAGATGTATGGTATGAATTATACTGAAACCTTTTCTCCTGTAGCCAAATTGAAATTCGTTCGTGTTTTCATTGCATTGATTGTCACTCATAATTGACCTCTTCATCAACTCAATGTAAAAAATGCTTTCCTTTATGATGATCTTCAGGAGATTTTTTTTATGGAACAACCATTAAGGTTTGTTACTCGGGGGGAGACTAATCTAGTGTGTTGCCTTAACAAAACTTTGTATGATGTAAAATAATCATCGAGAGTTTGGTTTGGGTGCTTTAGTACAATGGTTATGGAGTTTGGTCTGTATCATTATGATGTGGATCACTCTGTGTTTTATTGTCACTTTGAGGTTGGTAAAATTCTTTTAATTGTTTATATTGATGATATTATTATTATTAGAGATGATAAAATTAGAATCTAGTCTCTAAAGTCATTCCTACAGACCAAATTTCAAATAAAGAACCCTGGTTCACTAAAATATTTTATGGGCATCAAGATAGCAAGGTTGAAGATGGGGATTTGTCTATCTTAAAGTACGTCCTTGATCTTCTAAAGGAAGTAGGTATGTTGGGAACAAAGCCAGTTGATAGCCCCATAGACTTAAATATAAAACTTAATGTTGATAAAGGAGAGCAGTTGGAAGATCCACAAAAGTATCGAAGTTTTGTTGGTAAACTAAATTATTTGATTGTTACTTGTCCAGATATCTCGCTTGCTACAAGTGTAATGATTCATTTCATGGGATCTCCGCGAACTACTCATTAGGATGCAATTATTAAAATTTTGATATATTTGAAAGCTATCTAGGGCAAGGTCTTCTTTAACAAAATCATGGATACATTTAGATTCAAGGGTATACAAATGCAGATTTGGCAGGCTCTTATGAACAATGATCTTCTTCAGACTACTGTGTATTTTTGGATGGGAACCTGGTGTCATCGAAAAGTAAAAAGCAGTCAGTTGTTGTATGTTCTAGTGCTGAGTCTGAGTACAGGGCTATGATGTATATTACATGTGACTTAATTTGGCTAATGTGTGACAATTAAGTAGTCATTCATATTATCTCGAATCCAGTCTTTTATGAAAGAATCAAACATATTGAGGTGGATTGTCACTTTATTTGTGAAAAGCTTCAAGAAGGATTAATTGAGACGTCACATGTAACAAGCTTGGAGCTTAAGCTATGTATGCTCTAGCTATATATGTTCCAGTTTGAGGGGAGTGTTAGAAAATATCTATATTAGGAAAAGAATGATCTCCTCTTTATTATGTGATTTTTTTTTTAGAACTAAGATCTTTGCATTATGTAATTGGTTCTACATAAAGGCTACAAGGGTCTTGAGTTATAATCAAGCCCTCAGTTAACTATTCTCTTATTTTCACACACAGAATATTAGAATGTAATTGCCATTGCTCCATTCCACGGTTTTATGTTTATATTGTTATGAGTTTATTCGTTTTACAAGTCAGAGATTCTAATATCATCCGCTGAATCAATCAAACCAACTTTCTGTCAATAACAGCATTACAGTTACAAACATCAAGCAACCAGTTGCCCACAAACAGGAACTGTGATTTCATTTCATTGGGCTTATGTCCCACAGTCAGACGTGATTTATTCATTGAACTGCAGGTACGGAAGATAACATGTGTATAGTTTGACACCCAAGCAGCTACATCGTAAAGGCTTCACAGTTGTACCTGAATTCCTTAAGCTATTCTGCCTCTTACACAAACCCATTGACCAATAAAGAGATAGTTACAACTGAGATTGGGATTAATTGACATAAAATACGCATATGTCAACTTGTATTTTTTTGCAACGTCAACGCACAGATCTCCATCTTGAATTGCAATCACCTTGCTACATATCACTACTTTTGCCTCCGTACACCAAACTGCTTGCAGTGATCACATATTATCACAAATGTAAACATAACATTAAAAAGAAAATTAGGAGTTTCTGTATATTATTATTTATTTTATTTGTTTACAGTCAATGGAATAATAGGGTCGACAGACTTACAGTGGGCAATGCAGAGGATGACGAGAACAGCAAGCACTGTTTTGGTGGTAGGCGCCATATCTACAAGTTATATTCTCTTTAAGTTTCTTCTCCTTAATTTATGAATTGATGCTGATCTACTTGATCCTGATGATGAGAAATTGCCCTGAATGACGAGTATATATACATGTATATATCCATATATATGTCCAACATTGTGTAGATATGGTAAGGTAGAGGACACGCATTAGGAGGAAAAAACGAGTTTTGATCGAACAAAAATTGGAATCTAATATCAGCCTAATTAAGACCGAAAAGCCATAGTTGTTGGAATCTCGATAGTGCTTTTACTGCACTCCCAGGTTACAAACATTGTATTTATCATGGTCTATTAATTTGATGACACAAAAGATAAAAGACAGAATATTATAATTTCCGAAATGCTTCAATGTCATTGCTTTTTCAGACTTAAGCATCGGATACTTCTAAGCATATTCTGTTACAAGATGCATCTTTTCCACTATTTTTTGACAAAAGATTAATTAAATTAGGCCATAGAAGACAATCAAGGTATACAAGTACAAAGCAACTTGAGAATTAAAAGGATAATGCAACCATAAGCTTGCTAGAGAAGATTACAAACTATTGTAACACGCCCTCCAATTACTGCAGAGATACTGGAAGTCCTGAAATTTTTGCTTATGAATGCTATTGTGTTTTCTAATAAGATGCATTAGTTGGTTGAAGAATTGCTCTATCGAGAGGCACTTATCTTGATTCTTTCTCTGAGGGACCTGTAGATAGCCAATTATCTTGTCAAAAGTTGGTGGACTCACCATTGCAAATGAGATGAATAAAATCATATCTGAATCTTTCCCTTATCTTAAATATAGTTTTCATAGTAGCATAAGCATAACTTTTGACATGCAAACTATATAAGTTTATTTTCTCTATGAAGTAGTTGGGAATTCACTTATACCAAAGAGCCTACTTATCAGAAATAACTCTCCACAACCTTTTAGTGAGCATAATAATATTCATAGTTCTGAGAGAAATTATATTGAGGCCACTTTGGTCTTTAGGAATACATACAACCCTTCATTTCTTCTTCATCTTTACCCTATTGGGCGTTTCTATAACTAAAACATAAAAATTTGTTGAAGATCATGTCAATGACCTTCATAATATTAACATAAAAAGAAATGTAAGCTGCCCAATAGTCACCGATGGAATTCAAGACAGAGACAATGAGTTATGTTCTACCAGCAGTGGAGAGGTTTTTAGAGCTCTATGAGGATATCCTATTTTTGATTTTGTTAATCAAACTACTCTAATTCTTTGAGTTTAACCTTGAAGATGCTATTGTAATGCCAAGGTACATTGTTGGAAGAGGTTGTTGTTTGAAGCCAGTAACATAAACCAGAGTTGATTCAAGGTTTACAACATTCTTGGAAAGGAAAAAGCTACTCTTGAAGAAATTTACATATAAACCAAACATCTTATTAAAAACCTTGAGAGTTTTCATAAGAGCTGACACAGATGTGGAATTTACTTTGGAAAGCAAAATGAGATCATCAACAAAGCATTGGTTTGTAATTTCAAGTTTTCTACATTTGTAGTGATATTTGAAATCCTAGGTTCTTTCTATTACCCATTTGAAGTGATATCTAAAACCCTTTGTTCTTTCTATAATTCTCAAGTACAAAGTAACTTGAGAATTACAAGGATAATTGATAAATGAATATTTGAATATAATTATGCATTCAAATTTAACATGTTTTGCTCGGCATTTTATAGTTTTATTGTATATTTGGTACTTAATTTGCTCTAACTACATTTATAGGTCATAATTGCCTTAGTAACCTAAAAGGAAAAGAATTTGGATGAAATCGTAGCAAAAGATTTGAAGCAATTAAGGAGCTACCTTATTCTTCATTTGCAATCTATAGATTGGTGGAAGTTTATGGTTACTGATGGTTGAACCAAACATTATTAGTCCAAGGAAGAGTTTCCAAATTGTTAAGAAGTACCTTTCTGCAAAATAGATTTGTAAAGATACCATTGGAGGTGTGCTTCAATATGATCCTGTCATTATCATTGTTAATACTTGCCTAAAAAATCTCATATTTCAATGAATTAGGGATTGGAGCTAGTCTAATAATCTCTTTCTATGATAGAGAATTTGCAACTATAGCCTTCTGCTAGATCAGTGGTTTGAGGGCTTAAGAATCATCCATTTTCTTTGAAGGACCTATAGATAGCCAGTTATCTTGCCAAAAGTTGGTGGACTCACCATTTCCAATGAGATGAATAAAATCGTATCTGAATCTTTCCCTTGTCTTAAATATAGCTTTCATAGTAGCATAAGCATAACGTTTCACATGAAACTATATAAGTTTATTTTCTTTACGAAGTAGTTGTGAATTCACTTACACCAAAGAGCCTACTAGAAATAAGTCTCCACAACCTTTTAGTGAGCAAAATAATAATCATAGTTCTGAGAGAAATTATATTGAGACCACTTCGGTCTTTAGGAATACATACAACCCTTCATTTCTTCTTCATCTTTACCCTATTGGGAGTTCCTATAACTAAAACATTAAAATTTATTGAAGATCATGTTAATGGCCTTGATAATATTAACAAAAAAAGTAATGTGAGCTACCCAATAGTCACCAATGGAATTCCAGATAGAAACAATGAGCTATGCTTTACTAGCAGTGGAGAGGTTTTTAGAGCTCCATGAGGATATCCTGTTTTTGATTTTATTAATCAAACTACTGTAATCCTTTGAGCTTAACCTTGAAGATGCTATTGGAATGCCAAGGTACATTGTTGGAAGAGGTTGTTGTTTGAAGCTAGTAACGGAAACCGGAGATGATTCAAGGTTTACAACATTCTTGGAAAGGAAAAAGCCACTCTTGAAGAAATTTACGTATAAACCAAACATCTTATTAAAAAGCTTGAGAGTTTTCATAAGAGCTGACACAAATGTGGAATTTTTTTTGGAAAGCAAAATGAGATCATCAATAAAGCATTGGTTTGTAATTTCAAGTTTTCTACATTTGGAGTGATATCTAAAATCCTTGGTTCTTTCTAGAACCCATTTGAAGTGATATCTAAAACCCTTTGTTCTTTCTATAATTCTTAAGTACAGAGCAACTTGAGAATTACAAGGATAATTGATAAATTTATATTTGACTATAATTATGCATTCATAATTAACATATTTTGCTCAACATTTTATAGTTTTATTGTATATTTGGCACTTAATTTGCTCTAACTACATTTATAGGTCGTAATTGCCTTTGTAACCCAAAAGGAGAACAATTTGGATGAAATCGTAGCATAAGATTTGAAGCAACTAAGGACCTTCCTTATTCTTCATTCAAATCCATAGATTGGTGGAAGTTTGTGGTTGTTGATGGCTGAAGCAAACATTATTAGTCGAAGGAAGAGTTTCCAAATTGTTAAGAAGTACCTTTCTACAAAATAGATTGGTAAAGATACCATTGGAGGTGTGCTTCGATATGATCCTATCATTATCATTGTTAATAGTTGCCTAAAAAATCTCATATTTCAATGAATTGGGGATTGGAGCTTGTCTAATAATCTCCTTCTTTAATAACGGTCTTGCAATTGTTGCCTTCTACTAGATCAGTGGTTTGAGGGCTCAAGAATCATCCATTTTCTCTTAAGGACTTGTAGGTAGCCAGTTATTTTGCCAAAAGTTAGTGGACTCACCATTTCCAATAAGATGAATAAAATCATATCTGAATCTTTCACTTATCTTAAATATAGCTTTCATAGTGACATAACCATAACTTTTTCACATGCAGACTATATATGTTTGTTTTTTTTATAAAGTAGTTGTGAATTCACTTACACCGAAAAGCCTACTTATGAAAATAAGTCTCCACAACCTTTTACTGAGGATAATAATATTCATATTTTTGGGAGAAATTATCTTAAGACCACTTTGGTCTTTATGAATACATATATCCCTTTATTTCATTTTCACCTTTACCCTATTGGGAGTTCTTATAACTAAAACATAAAAATTTGTTGAAGATCTTATCAATGGCCTTGATAATATTAACAGAAAAAGTATTATGAGCTGCCCAATAGTCACTGATGGAATTTAAGATAGAAACAATGAACTGTGCTCTACCAGCAGTTGACAGGTTTTTATAGCTCCATGAGGATATACTGTTGTTGATTTTGTTAATCAAACTACTGCAATCCTTTAAGCTTAACCTCGAAGATTGTTAGAAGAGGTTGTTGTTTGAAGCCAATAATGGAAACCAGAGTTGATTAAAGGTTTACAACATTTTTTGTAACATCCAGTCCCCATCTTAAAGGTTAGGACCTAAAATTTCAACACATGTAAGCTCAAAGAGAGATTAAGGAAATGCATTTTCTTGCTCATGCATAATGTTAGCATATATGCCCATGAATATTGAATCTTTGCACACAAGTAAGTGTACATGCATTCATGGACAATTTCCAGGTAGGATTGTTTTTAAATGTGATGTTATTGAAAGTGAGGAGTAGAAGGAGTAGAAAGAGTGATCTTGGTAGGAGT
>JANIHY010000004.1:30621815-30634933 GCA_027479065.1 Erythroxylum brevipes | reverse complement strand
CCTCTCAAATTGGCTTGTATATGTCTTCCATACCCAGCTTGGTAACTAGATCATTGAATTGCCTTTTGCCCATACATCAATCATAATTCACTAACAACAAATAAGAATTTACAAAACTTTAATGGCAATCGAAGCCACAATACATTAATGTTCCAGAATCTTTAAAGTACACAACATACTTGAATAATAATTGCTCAAAATGTAATTATAGTTTTGTTTACATAAATCTCTCCAAAGCAAAACAAAACATACGAATTCGGATTTAGTCCTTGATTCACTTTTACTTGATCTCTTGTTCTTCACTTGAAGATGGGGAAAGAAAGGGGGTAAGCTCGAAAGCTTGTGGGTAACAATTTTATAAACGGTAATAAGAAAAAACCATTTGAAACTTTCATGATTATAGCAAAACCTCATTGAAAAATTATAAAACATTCATTTCTCAAAATTGTCAACTTGTCAAGCAAATTTACACTTCACCCAAATCAAACAATCATCAAACTTATCAACACATGAAAACACATAAAAACATCATAATAGTTTGGGTAGGTCCATATTCATGACACACTATACATTCCCATATAATGGTCTTGTGTAGCCGTAAACTTGAGGGAGTCCTTGAAGGAGCTTCGTGCTACTAGCGAGTAGGTAGAAAAAGCTTATTCTTGGGTCAACGTGCACGTGACGGTTCTTGAGGGACTACCACAAACCCACTTAACATAAAGTTCATGAACTTGAAAACATTTGGCCCATATGGCACATTTTTGAAAAACTTGACTTTCATGAGCATACACCATTCATATGCAATTCTATCATCATTTCACAATGTCACAACCACAAGTATATGCCAATCATAATAACCTTTTCTCAAATCATATGAAGGCAACATGTACCACAATTACGAAGCATTTAGCAATCATTCTAAAAAATTCATTTACAAAAAGCATGTGAAAATTTGCAAGCATTCAAAGAACAATAAATACGCTTTTATCAAGTAGTTGGAGAAATCAATTAATTGCATTTATTGTAAGAACATTTATAACTTATTAACTCAATTATAAAAATGTCACCCACCTTAATTCCTTGCTTGAAACTTGATTCAAATTGCCTCCCCTTGATCTTGATTCCTCTTGCCTCTCTTAATCTTCTTCATCCATGGCAAAATCCCCAAATCAATAGACATTCAAATTGAACAACCCTAAGACATAATCACCAAAATTAGTCATAGAAAACTTAAACTCATACCATTCTTAAGCTATAAGAACCAAAATTTCTCTAAAAACCCAACAAATCAAAATCCATTCTTACCTTGAATCTTCACCAAATGAAGAGTTTGATGGCTTGAATGAGAGCTCTCTTCCTCTTCTTCCCTTTTCTTTCTTGCATCAACTTCAAAATCCTTCTAGAAAACCAAGAAATGAAGAACCCTAGCTTTTCCTCTTTTTCTCCCCTCTTTCTCTCTTTTTCGTGCTTCTCTCTTCTCTCTCTTTCTAATTCACATTTTTGCTTCTTCTAAATGAAAGACAACTCATTTCTCTTGCTTTTTATACCACTAATGCTTGCACAAAGTCTATTTTACCCTTACTTATATGCCTTGCAACTTAAATGGCTTAAGTGGTCTTCCAATGTTGCCCCTCATGCAAACTTATCAACTTAATACAATAATTCAATTAACCCATGCCATATGATCTTACTCAAATTAACATGCTAATTAACTATCATTAACATGCTAATTAATTCCACAAAAATACCCTATTAAGACCTCAAAATTCATCTAAATCATGCTTAACTCCTCCCGAAAATCAATACCTTTTCTAATCATGCAATTGAAGGAATTTGCTTGTACTTCCTTCTATAGAAATGTTCTTCATTGTCTTAATTTTCTAATGACATTAAAATCATTCGATTTGGTTCAGAAATCTGAAAGTTATACCCAAACATTTCCAAGCTGGTCTTATACTGAAATGATATTTTGTACTCAACTCCCATCCGAAAATTGATATTCTTAGAGACTAAATTAAAACTAGATTTCATCAGATTATTTGTAACCCTATTTCTCTAGTTTAATCCAAATCAAGAATTATCTGATTCGGATAACTAAAGCAAAAGTTATGGTTCAAACACTTTCGGACTGTTACTAAATCGAGACTGTACACTATACCAAACTTCACTCTAAAAATTAAAAGTCTTAAGGACTAAAATGAAATTCGATTCCTTTAGATAGCTTGTAGCTCCATGTCTCTATTTTAGTTAGAAACAAGAATCAATTCATTTGGAGCTCTATAGATCAAAATATCATCAAATGACTAAAGCATATTCAGTAAAATATCCAACTCGTAATCTATTTATCGATCCTCTCACTTTGATTCAATCAATCTTTTCTACTTTATTTCAAATTCAAGAATTCTCCTTTTCTATACACATGAAAAATCGCCAACAATTCCTCATTTAATAGTTCTAGCTTCCAAAGAAAGTTCCGGTCCAACATATTGATTGAATATGATGTTAGATTTGATGTAGGAAGTATTGGAGAGGGTTTAGAGGGGTTTTGGGAACCCCCATGTCTGTTTAACAGACCTTAGGTCCATTTAATGGAGCTTTAAGGGTCAAAAAGGACCCCTAGCATCACCCATGTCTATTTAACGGACTTGATGTCCACTTAATGGACCTTCTCCGGTGAGAAGGTGCACTTTGGTCCGACAATGTCAGTTTAACGGACAATGTCCGTTAAATGAACATGCATGTCCGTTAAACTGACATTCACGAAAAAACTTCATGAAATCGCGATTTTTGACCATTTTATAGGCAGATTCTGACTTTATGGTCTTCATAAAAGTTTTATATCTCGAAGTCGTCTTTGCATTGGTCGAAGAACAAAACCAATCCAACAATTATGATGATAGTTATGGCGATCGCACCAAGATAGGTACAAATTGATTGAGGGTATAAACATGTTATATTCTTTTGGGAATAACTTCCCTATCCCACCTCCAAATGAAGTGATTCTTAAAGAGATAGATTCCTAAGACATGTATTTATCTCTCCATAAAAATTGGGATCTTTTGGATTTGATTTGAAAAATTTTGATTGTAAGAAATTGAGAGGTCAGTTTAGAGAGCATCATTGAGGTATAAACTCTCTTTGGAATTTTAATCATATCATGAGCTATAGAGCTCCGATTGAGTTACTTCTTGCTTCAAAACAAAATAAAGGCCTAGAGCTTCAATTTCTATGAAGAAGTCAAGTTGTGATTTTGATATTTGATTAGTGTGCACTCACCACTATTGTGGACTGACAGCAAATGACCTACAGGGTTTTAAGCACAAGGTTTAAGACTCTGAATGTTGAGCTCCGGAAACAAGAGGGGTCTAACATGAGTGGAATCAGAGCAAGAAAGAGTTAGATTCCATAACCAAACGGGATCCAACAGTTGTAGTATCAGAACAAGCGTTAGACTCCGCAAGCAGGACCCAACAATTTCGTTCCTTTCTTTCCAACACAAGACAAAATGCGTTTGTTTCCTTCTTTCTTTTTAATGAAGCTAAAAAGACCCATCTAACCCTCCTTGTAAGCCTTATACCTTTTAACCTTAAGTGATCTTCCCAAATTGTCCTTATACAATCTTATTCCTTCAATTTAACTAACACCATACAATACTCTAACTTAATCTTAATTTCTCCATTTAATAACTTCTAATTCCATCAATCTAAACAATAAAATCCTCCAACCATTTACATTCTAATTAAACTCTAACCAAAAATAATTAATCAATCAAAACCTCAAAAATAAATTTGAAATCATGCTTATTCAATAAAAAAATTCAGGGGCAACATTTCTCCCCCTCTTAAAAAAATTTTATCCTCGAAATTCTTACCTGAGTCAATGAAGAGATGCGGATACTTCTCTATCATAGCTTCCAATGGCTACCATGTGGCCTCTTCCACCGAATGGTTCCTCCATAGGTCTTGACTAGTTGAACAGTTTTGTTTCTGAGGACCTTCTCCTTGATGTCCAAAATTTCCACTGGAATCTCTTCACAACTCAGATCATCCCTCAATTGAACCTCAGTGGTCTGAATGATATGAGAAGGATCCGATCTATACCTCCGTAGCATGGAGACATGAAAAACATCATGTATCTGTGATAACTCAGGTGGCAAGGCTAACTTGTAAGCTAACGAGCCAACCCCCTTAAAAATCTCATAAGGGTCCACATATCTTGGACTCAACTTACCCTTCTTGCCAAATCTCATAATTCTTTTCCAAGGAGATGCCTTAAGGAAGACTTTTTCGCCGACTTCATACTCCATTTCCTTTCGGTGAGCATCTGCATAACTTTTCATCCTGTCCTGAGCTACTTTAAGCCTTTACTTAACTAATTTGACTTTGTCAACTGTCATCTGAATTAACTCTGGTCTCAAAAGTTTCCTATCTCCTTCTTCATCCCAGCATACCGGAGTTCTACATCTCCTCCCATACAATGCTTCATAAGGAGCCATTTGAATGCTTGAATGATACGAATTATTGTAAGCAAATTCGATCAATGGCAAATGTTCATTCCAAGTTCCCCTAAAATCCATCACACATGCCCTTAACATTCCCTCAAGGGTCCAAATGGTCCTCTCAAATTGTCCATCTGTTTGAGGATGAAAAGCAATGTTAAAATTCAGTTTGGTTCCTAAAGCTTCCTGCAAGCTTCCCCAAAATCTCGAAGTGAAACGAGGATCCCTGTCAGAAACTACAGAATCTGGAATCCCATGCAGTCTCTCAATCTCATCAATGTACTTCTTGGCTAACATGTGCAGAGAATCAATCTGTTTAATTGCCAAGAAATGGGCTGACTTCGTCAATCTATCCACAATAACCCATATGACATCATGCTTCTTACTGGTCTTGGGCAACCCTATCAAAAAGTCCATAGTCACCCTTTGCCACTTCCACTCAGGAATGGACAATGACCTTAACTTGCCTGAAGGTGCCTAGCGTTCAACCTTGACTTGCCGACACACTAGACACTTACTTGCATAATCTTCTACATCTTTCTTCATGCCTTTCCACCAATAATGCTCCTTTAGATCTCTGTACATTCTGATGCTACCTGGGTGCATAACATAAGGTGCATTATGTGCCTCATCCAGTATCTCATCTTTCACCTCCTTGGCATTTGGGATACAAAGCCTATTCCCTACAGTCATGAGTCCATCATCTCTCGCTACCATTTCAAACTTCTTACCCTTCTTAATTTCCTCTCGGAGCTTACTCAGTTCTGCATCCTGTGCTTGTAACTCCCTAACCTTTTCTCTAAGTATCAGCCTCACTCTAAAGGTAGCAACAACACAATCAGGCTCCTCCTATTTCAAACTGATTCTACGCTTAACCATCTCTTCCAATAGCGGTAGATAAATTGTTTGAACATGGGCTATGGAAGAATTCCTGCTCAAGGCATCTGCTACGACATTTGCCTTGCCTGGATGGTATTCAATCAACAAATCATAATCTTTGGGCAATTCATTCCACCTTCTCTGTCTCAAATTCAACTCCTTCTGACTCAATAGGTACTTCAGACTTTTATGATCAGTAAAGATCTCCGTCCGAACCCCATACAAATAATGTCTCCAGATCTTTAAGGCAAAAATCACAACTGCCAATTCCAAATCATGGCTCAGATAATTCAACTCATAAGGCTTTAGCTACCGCGAGGCATAGGCTATTACCTTGTCTCCTTGCATTAGTACACAACCCAACCCCTTTCTTAAAGCATCACTAAACACTTTATAATTTTCCTCTCCTCTGGGCAAAGTCAAAACTGGAGCACTTGTTACTCTGTGCTTAAGTTACTCAAAGCTTTTCCGACATTCATCACTCCAGATAAACTCCTAATTGTTCCTTAATAACTTAGTTAGTGGAGCAGCAATCATGGAGAATCCTTCCACAAACCTCCTATAGTAACCCACTAGACCCAAAAAACTCCTCACTTCTGCCACTATCAGTGGGGCATGCCAATTCACTACTGCTTCAATTTTCTTTGGATCAAGTTAGCACTGCCACCTGAGTTATCACAGATACATGATGTTTGTCGTGTCCCCATGCTAAGGAGGTATAGATCTTATCCTTCTCATATCATTCAAACCCCTGAGGTTCAGTTGAGAGATGATTTAAGTTATGAGGAGATTCCAGTGGAGATTTTAGACACTAAAGAGAAGGTCCTAAAAAACAAGACAGTTCAGCTAGCCAAAGTCCTATGAAGAAACCATTCGGTGGAAGAGGCCACGTGGGAGCCATTGGAAGCTATGAAAGAGAAGTATCCGCATCTCTTCAATGACTCAGGTAAGAATGTCGAGGACGAAATTCTTTTAAGAAGGGGAGAAATGTTGGCCCGCAAATTCTTTTCTTATTGAATAAGCATGATTTCAATTTATTTTTTAGGTTTTGTTTGATAAATTGCTTTTGGTTAGAGTTTAATTAGCATGTCAATGGTTGGAGGATTTATTGCTTAGATTGATGGCAGTAGAAGTATTAAATGGAGAAATTAAGATTAAGTTAGAGTATAGGATGGTGCAAGTTAAATTGAAGGAATAAGAATGTATAAGGGAAAAATGGGAAGATCACTTAAGGTAAAAAGGTACAAGGTTTACAAGGAGGGGTAGATTGATCTTTTTGGCTTCATTAAAAGAAAGAAAGAAGACTTGTTGTGTGTTAAGAGAAGAAGGAACGAAAAATTAGAAGGAGAAGAGAGGAGAGTGTTTCGGTTAAGAGAAGAAAGAAAAGAAGAAGAAGAAGAACTTAGGGTTTCACCTCTATTTGCTTTATAAGAGTGATTTTAAGAGTTTTTCAAGAAGGACAAAGAAAGAGGAACACTTGATCTTCCATTAGAGCCAAAGAACAAAAATCGTGGGTAGAGATTCAAGGTTAGTTTTTTTCAAATCTTTTGGAATTTTGAAGGGTTTCTGGTTCAAATGGCTTAGGAAAAGTATGGGTATGAGTGTTCTAGGATAAATTTCATGCTTTTGTTTCCTTAGGTTTTCCAATTTTTTAAGATCTCTTTTGATTTGGGTTTTTGTGTTTGTGAAGAAATTCAAAGGAGACAAGAGGAGCTAGAGGAAAGGTATCTTGAGCAAGTCTAAAGCAAGGGATTTTAAGGTGGTAACATCTTTATAATTGAGAAAATGAGCTAGTACAATTACTTTCATAAATGGAATTTAATGCTTTCCAACAAATTTGAAAATGTGTATTTATTACTCTTTAGGATGATTTGAGAATGTGACATGTGTTTTTTTCTTGTTATTGAATTGTGAGATTGTTTTCATAATGTGTTGATGATTGTAAAGGAATGTGAAAGTGATTTTTGAAAGAATGCAATGGTTATAAAATTGCCTTTCGAGAATGTGTCATTTTGACAAATATGCTTGAAAAATGTGAAATGTATGCTTATATGGGTTTTTGGTGGTCCCTTAAGTAAGTCAAGTGCTCTTGTCTATAGGCCTCTCCCGCCTGCCCGCTAGTGGCATGGAGCTCCTCATGGATTCCCCTACACAAGTCTGCTATGCGGAAATGTATAGTACGTTCTATTTTGGATCCACCTGAACCATTTCCGATGTGTATGTATTTATGATTTGTGATCATTTTGATGCATTCGTTATGTTTGATGTTATGAATAGCATCGATAAGTTGTGAAATTGGAAAATATGTGTTGCATGGTTTTCAATGTAAATTTTGCTATGGAAATAAATGATTCAATGGTTTTTGCTTATTTCTTAGTTATAAACATGTTACCCACGAGTCGTCGAGCTCACCTCCTTTTCCTTCCCATCCACAGCCGATGAGCAAGATAATGAGTGACCGAGCTGAGGTCAAGGCATCACTCCCGTTTGCTTCTTTTTTTTTATTTTGAAGCTATATTTTGTAAATAAAGCTTTAGTTGCATTTTTGGTGCAAAATTACTGTTCATATAACTTCTTTGTAATTTGAATTTCTGAGACTTTTATGTATTGGGGCTAGAAATGCCCACTAAAGCTTTGTAAGAACTCATATTTTGGTATTAATGAAAGAAATTCGGGTTTTATTTTGTTTTGCCAATGTTGTTCCAAAAGTTACTTTGCATTGTTTTTGTAAATGTTCATAAGGGTAAGTTTTGTGTATGCTGGCTTTGAGGAAAATTCTAGACTGAAATAAGTTAAGTTGGATCAAGTAGCCTTCTTGAATTATAGAGGAATTTTATAGCTTTCCAATGATGTATAATATGCCATTTTTGGATGTTGGAGTTGAAAGATGTGAATTTTTGGAAGTTTGGGTGCTGTCTATGATGGCAAATTCGGGACAGTAAGTTTGAGCAGAATTTTGACTCTCATAAAGGTAAAATTTGTTTATAAAGTCTGCTTTAAGATGGAAGTCTATCTTTTTATCTTTTCATTGATATAAAGTATGACATTTTTGGACCATAGAGCTGAAAGATATGATTTTTAGAGGTTATGTTACTGTTTAGGATGACATTTTTCAGGCAGCCACTTTGAGGTGGATTTTGGATCCGTTAGAGGCCGAATTGGTTTTTAAGTCCTTCATGGAAGTTGTAGAGCCTCTTTTTAACTTTTCATTATATCAAATTTGCAAATTTTGGAGTACTAGGCCAAAAGATATGAATTTTGGAAGTTAGGTTGTCGGAGGAAAAAGGTCCAGGAGGTCGCACGTGTTGCGCTGCGTGTCTCACGAGTGCGACGTCGTGCATTTGCAGTCGTGCATTCAGGTACGCTTGCCAGGGCGACTGCGTCGTGAGGGCGACACGGCCCTTTCCCCGTCGTGAGGGCGACGTGACCCCTTTCCCACCCTTCACCCGACCTCTTTCCACTATTTTGCTTATAACTTTTTCATTTGACCCCCGATTGACCTAATTTTTGAAGTGTTAGATTCCTAAGACATTCCTCTACCTCTCCATAAAATTTTGTAGGTTTTGATATTAATTTGAAAATGATGGATTGAATCAAGTGAGAGGATCGGTTAAAAGAGTATGAATTGGATAATTTTTCTGAACATGCTTCAGTATTTTAGCGATATCTCGATCTGTAGATATCCATTTGAGTTAATTCTTGTTTCAAAATAAACTAGAGACATGGAATTACAACTTATCTGAAGGAATCAATTTTCAATTTAGGATCCAAAACTTTTAAATTTTTCAAATATGTTTGGATGTATGTGATTTGGGTATTTTTGTTGAGGTTTTGCTTGGTGTGGAATTCCTCCCTTGTGGGATGCACGTTTATTAGTTGGATTTGATGCTTGTATGTGTCAGTTAATAGTAGATTGCAAGGTGGTGATTAAATTCAATTAAGTAAATATTTGGTGCAAATTTGGTGAAACATGGGACTAAGCTTCTTCTGTCTAAATTGTTTCAAATTAAAGAAATGCAGCTTTAGATCATGATTTTCATGAAAGATGCCAAATCAGAACAGAACTGTCAGACTAGTTCAAAAGCTAGAACAAAAAAAATTGAATAATAGTTCAAAAGCTCCTTTGAAAAGGTGCTCTAGTCATCAAAGGCAAACTTTGCATTTTGGGGTACAGTCAAGGCATCAGCCATTCACTCCTTGTGCATCAAATTTCAAGAGAAGATATAGTGGTTTCAAGATAATCGTAATCAAGAACTAAAAGCTGCTTGAATCAAGCATATATGTAGAGAAGTACAGAACATAGTGCCCTTGTCAACTACAAGAATCACAGCCACAGACTTCATTGGGAGAGAGAAGTATCAAACCTTTAATGGAAAAGAATGTAAGTGACACTCAGAAAAAGAACCATCTAAGGAGTTTAGTATAAGATATATGCAATGTAAGTGATTCAAATAGCACCTTTTGGTTTATATGTAAGGGACAGTCATAAAAGAACCATTCAAAAAGATTATTATAAGATATATGCAAATTACAAAGAACCATCCAAAGAGATTATATAAGATATATACAAAGGTATGTGATTCGAAAGACAACTATCGGTTTATTGGTTGTACATCAACAGAGATAGAGAAGGAAAACTTCACATAGTATGACAGAACACCAAAAGATAGAACAGGGACACATCAAAAGAAACCATCAAATCTAACCTGCACTGTCTAGGAAGGAATTTGGGTTCTGTCACAATGGTGATCCAAGTACAAAGAAATATCACTATCCAAAGCATTGTGGAACCGATAAGCCTTACATTGTTGATTTAGAGCCTCCTCAACTCGATGTTCTAGTCTTTTCTCGAGAACTAAAACTGATGGGGGAAGCAAACACTTTATCCATTTTCAACAATTCGAGGAACTTCTGTTCCAACATCAAGAAAGATGCTAACTATATAGTCGTCTCGTCCAAAAGACCAATTTTCTGAAACATTCGTACATTTTCATCCCATTTTCCTTCCATCACTTGTTGGATAAACGAGTTCACCACAGGTGAGTGTAACGGTATTCTTGACTCCTCTTCCAAAAGAGCACCACTCTTCTCATAACCAAGTGAATATAAAGCTCTAGTTATGATCTTGAAAAATTCTGACCTTTTGTTGAGTCCATTGAACCCAATAGTTTCTCCACCCTTTTGGGTGGTTAGAGGCCTAGCGATCAAATGCCCCAAAGAGCAAGGCACTACTTCTGTAATAGATGAATGCTCCACCAAGTCTTTAGATCCTCTTGACAGCAATTTCTTGCACAAGAATCTTATGTGAATCATTTGACGGATATCTTCTTAACATCGAAACATGAAACACATCATGTAGCTTGGCTAACTCTCCAGGAAGAGCTAATTGATAAGCTACTGGTCCAACTCTCTTAAGGATCTCATAAGGATTGATATATCGTGGGATGAGTTGATATATCGTGGGATGAGCTTACCTTTCTTCCCAAACTGAAGTATGTGTTTCCATAATGACACTTTTAAAAACACCTTATCACCTACCAAATATTCAATATCTTTCCTTTTTAAGTCAGCCTAAGATTTCTACCTATCACCAGCAGCTTTCAACCTTTGTTAGATAACTTGAACTTTTTCTTCAATATCAGGTTCGATCATCTTATTTTCACTTAGTTCTGTCTAACACATCGAAGTTCTACACTTCCTACCATATAAAGTTGCATATGGCACCAAGCCAATCCTTGCCTAATAACTATTCTTATAAGCAAACTCAATCAGTGTAAGATAATTATCTCAACTTCCTGAGAATTCTAACACACAAACTCAAAGCATATCTTCTATTATCTAAATAACCCATTTATATTGTCCATTTATTTGAGGATGGAAAGAGGTATTAAATTTAACTTGAGTACCCAAAGCCTTTTACAGACTTTTCTAGAATATCAAAATAAATTGAAGATCACGATAAAAAAATAATAGATAGTGGAACTCCAATAGACAACTCCACTTCCCTTTCAGGAGGGAGTCCGAGTAACTTTCCAAGAAACACAAATTCACTTACCACTGGAATATTTTGTAATTTACTACCCTTCTTCTTAGAATTAAACACAAAAGTTAGGTAAGCTTCACATCCTTTTCTAAGGAACTTCTGAGCTTGTATACCATATATCACACTAGCCAGAGAACCAGTGCAGATCTCATGTAATATTATTTAAGGCTAACTAGGCTTCCTAAGCACAACTATCTTAGTACTATAATCAACCATTGCCTAATGCTTGGTTAACCAATCCATACCCAAAATCAAATCAAATTCATGGAAAGGCAATCTAATCTGATTCACTCTATATTCACATCCTTCGATCATAATAAGACAATTTCTATACGCCTGATTAACCAACACACTACTACCCAGAGGATTGCTTACATAAATTTCATAATCTAATTAATCTACAGGCATCACTTTATCAGAAATTTTTCCAACACAGATATAAGAATGAGTGGATCTAGGATCAATCAAAGCTTGCATTTTAGAATCAAAGAGAGAAATAGTACCTACAATAACCTCGGATGTATCCTGATCCTCACAACCTTTCAAAGCATAAGCTCGAGTTGGAGCAGAAGTTGCAGTAGGTTGGTCAACAATTTCTGAATGAGTACTCAGCTTAGGCCTGAGCTAATTAGATCCTCCATGACCTCTACATCCTCCGTTTCCAATAGGTGCATGAGAGACCTCCCTGCTTGCTTATGATGTTTGAGGTTGTCTTTGAGGGAAATTGGCTATCAGAGGCTTAGTGCTACCATATCGAAAACATGCACCTTTAGCCTTCCAACAAGTACCCCGATGGTATTTCTAGCAATGAAGGCACTCCAAAATACTATAACCTTGGCCCACAAAGGAACCCCTATTAGAAGCAGTTGCTGAGGGAAAGTTTTGTCACTTTGAGCTACTAATCTCTGAGTAAATTTCGATGTAGAGGAAACACCTTCACAACTCCGCTTATCGAGGAATGACCTCCTCTAGTAAAGCCCACTAGCTAAGCCCTTCCTCTTTTCACCATTTCTTACTTCTCTATCTTAGTAGCAGCTTGCACTAGTTCATAATAGGTCACTTGCTGCAATAGAGTAAATGCCGCAAGATGCTCTTTGAATAAGTCATTCAAACCATCCTCAAACTAATGAGACTAGAACTCTTTAGTAAGTACAGGTTTAGGTGAATACTTGTTGAGTCGATTAAACTCTCTATTGTACTCAAAAATAGACAGGTTTCTTTACTACAGGTTCAAAAACTACCTCCACATATCCTTTCTATATGCTTCCATCACATATATGGCTTTAAACTCTTAGGAAAAGAAAAGCTCTGGTAAGTGAGGATTCCTTAAAAGAAACTTTCACCACTCCTAAGCTACTTCCTGTAGAAGAGAGACAACATAGTGCACCATCTAATCGGTGGATAAATAATTTCATCTAGCACCTTTTTCGCCTTCTCCAACCATAATTTTGCTCTTTCAGACTCCTCTAAAGATGTTCCAATAAATTCCTCAGCTTTATATTTTTCTAACTGATCAATATGAGCCTTAGGCAAGGTCATATGATGTAACAAAGTCATCTCTATTTACCTCGGAGGGTCCAGATATAGATGTACAAGATTATGTAGGATTATTATTCTCCACTGTTAGAGTAGTGCCCTAAAGGCAATCCCCTTTAGCGCATTTTGTTCATAGTCATGTATAGACTTTATGAATAAATA
>JANIHY010000004.1:30543826-30557628 GCA_027479065.1 Erythroxylum brevipes | reverse complement strand
ACTAAATAACGTTTTTATAAGAGAGAAAATTTGATTGTACAATACTTAGAGAAATTCTGTATTCAAAGTGTGAAAGAAGTGAGCGAATACATCTATAACGTGAAGCTCAAAAAATATCTTTCCTAGAGAGAGAAAGAAAGGTTAGAGCCTGGAGAGGCTAATATAGCAGATAAAGAATACTTTGTGAGAGAGACCTGAAGAGGCTTTGAAAGTGTAGAAAGAATATTTGCAAAATTGAAGAGTATAGTGAAATCTCAGACAAACTCTAAGGACTAGACGTAGCCTAAGGTTTAGGATGAACCAATATAAAATAGCGGTATCTATTCTCTAACCCTTATCTTTTAATTTTCTTGTTGTTAGAAGAGTAGATAATATTATTTGCGATTGCATTACTTATCAACTTTAGCAAAGCATTTTTGTGATCATCTGAATTTTGTAAAGAAATTTAAGAAATCTGAAAAGATTAATATTTCTGAAAAGTTTAAACAATTCAACGCTCCTTCTTGTGCATTTTACATATTATATCTTATTTCTATATTAGTAAGTGATTTACTTCAGTTGGTATCAGAACGAGGTTTCCAAAAAACACTGTTACAAAGTGAGGATAAAGATTCATGGTTGAATCACACGTTTTATAGTTGAAGGTGCCTCGGTCACAAGACCTCCTGCATTCAATGGTGAGGATTATCATTATTGGAAGGATAGGATGTGACTCTTTATAAAATCTACACATATTGATCTTTGGGATATCATTGAGAGTGGCACAAATACACCAATAAACGATGAAGGTAATATCATCTCTCGTGACAAATGGTCAGCCGATTAGAAAGCTCGATTTCAGTTAAACTCTAAGGCCAAATTATTTCTAAGTTGTGCCCTAAACAGAAGTGAATATGATAAGGTTCATGGATGCATATCTGCAAAGGAAATGTGGGACACATTAGTCATTGCACACGAAGTCATAAATTAAGTGAAAGAGTCCAAGATCAGTATTCTTATTCATTAGTATGAGTTGTTCAAGATGAAAGATGAGGAGACTATTGATCAGATGTTTGGACGATTTCAAACAATTGTTAACGAACTTAAAACTCTTGGGAGAATCTATGATAATCAAGATCATGTCAGAAAGATTCTTAGAAGTCTTTCTAAAAGATAAAGATGCAAAGTTACAGCAATACAAGAGGCCAAGGACTTAAGTAAAGCTAAAGCTAGATGAATTTCTTGGTTCACTGGAGATACATGAAGTAGAGCTTGATGCAGATGATAAACCTAGAAGAGATAAATCTATCGCATTAAAGTCTAGTCAAAAGAATCAAAAGAACTAGAAAAATAAAAACACATCTTCAAAAGCATTAAAGATTGAAAAAATCAAGAATGATGATGTCAGTGAATCTGATTAAGATTCAAGTGAAGATGATGACGAACTATCCTTCATTTTAAGAAAGATTAGGAGGATGTGGAAAAAGAAAGCGAAGGGAAATAAAGACTTTTCTTTTAAGAAGAATAACAAAGATGAAGTTAAGAATGAGAAAACTTCTATCATCTGCTATGAGTGCAACAAACCAGGACATTACAAGTCTGAATGTCAGTTGCTCAAAAGAAAATAGAAGAAAAGTAAAGAAAACAACAAGAGTATGATGGCAACTTGGGAATATTTGGATTCGTCTGAATTTCTTTAGGTTCAGGTTCATGTTTGTGAAATTGTCGAACCTGACATTCAGGTTCAGGTTCAGGTTATTTATGAACGGGTCAAGTTACCCTACCATGAACACCCCTAGATCTTATAAGTTAAATTATAAAGATGCTTTAAAACTGTGAGAGGATCCCAAATGGAATATTGCTTAAGTATATATGGATGACCTCATTATGATGATTATATAATTGATCATTATACTTAAGATTAATAGAGTATCTCATATAAGATTACTCAGTTTTGATACCAGCTTTGATTTATTATATTTATAGGAGCTCAATCATTAGTACCTAGAATAATAACATTACATTAGTCCCAACCATATCTACAATAGTAAGAACTGAAGGATTAAACATGTAGTGGGGAATTGAGATAGTTGACAAACCAATCAGTAGGGATGCAAAATACCAATAGAGGAGGAGAGGAATCATACAGTAAAGGAAAAAAAGAAATGATAGTATTAAATTAATGGGGGAGGCATATATTTCAATTGAAAAAATATGAACAAAGGAGGAGAGGAATCTTGCAAAAGAGGAGAACAAGAAATAAGATTATTTGGTTAATGGGGATATAAAATTGCAATAAACAAAATACAAGAGGAAAGGCTCATACAGTAGAGATTGTATCTGCTTTATTGAATTACACTTTTAATTTTAATTTTAAAAAAGAAAATATCAAAAAGAGATCAATAGTCCATATTTGTTCTTATTTTATTGTATGATGAAAATGAACACATAGCTTATTCACCATAACTATTTTGTCATATAAACTAATTCATAGATAAAATAATAACGTTACACTATGAAAATACACGTAGCAAATAAATTAATCATAGCTAATAGTTTTTGAAAAAACTCATGAATTTTTTTAAGGATTTGGCTTGTTATTTGATCAATCATGATATAGTTTGAAAAAAATGTAATGATAAATAAAATTTTGGCTACAAATTCTAAAATATAAGAAAAAGGAAACATAGCCAATAGATATATATCTTGTAGTATGTATTGGATGTTCAAAAGAATGAGAAACAAGGTGGGGTTTTTAGTTAATTGTCAAAGGTTGATAATTTGACAACATTGGATGTATTAGGAAACTTATTTTCCAATAAGATTTTGTTGGTTTATGCCCTACAACCAATCAATTAGTTGTAGTTTAGTGACAAAAAAATTTAAAGGCTTTTTTTATCTTATAAAAATTTAGATGTATATGACAAAGTCAATGAGATAATTATACATTACAAATGAAATTATGATGATATTATAATTATGAGATTCACATTGCATTTATGTATTATCCCTAAATTGTTTGAAACTATTATTCTATTAAGACTAGACATTAATATAATATAAAAAGACTAGCATACATCTTGTTTTTCTTTATAAAAGAAGTAGTCGATCTCATAGACAAAATTATAGAGAAACTCAAACAAATATATGGGTGCTTGTTAGAGAACAAGTTCACTAAACTGACCCCATATGAGAAATCAATTTTGAACATTATTTGTATGACTATGAAACTTTTCACAATAATGATTGTATAAGTGATCCTTTGACTTGAGGTCATCATAGTTATCTTATATAGGGATTGTTATATTTTGATACTACTTATATAATAGCCCATTCCTATAGGGATTGTTATGTTTTGATACTACTTATATAATAGCCCATTCTTACACTTAGGAATTTATCTACTTTATGAAGTCATATAAGTCATATCATATGAGAATACATGAAGTGCATTTTATTTACATGCATCATATTCACATACATACATAAATTATGATTTAGTACACATTTCAAAGATAGTTTATACACTCAATTGATTTATTCCAAGGTATGAAAGATTTTAAATATTTATGTTGTGATTGCGTGATTGTGAATTGATCATCTTGAATTTTGGTTTAATGGACTAAAATTAGTGAATTGGAATTTATTGTCACAATTGGGTGATTAATGAAGTGATACATTCATCTAGTATAACAAAAATGTTGAACAATAAGATAAAATGATACATGGGAATTTAAGTTGAATGAGCTTATGAGATGGTGACACGTGACATCAATAATAAAGTGATAATTAGCTTGAATAAAAGAGTGATAAATGAAGGTATAGTTAATTGACATATGATATAAAGATTTAATGACAAGTGGACTAGTTATGGAGTGACAATTGGTAGCTTATAGAAGAAGACATATAGCATAACCTTTTGCTTAACAAGTGCTAAGATAAGGGGCTAAACCCTAGCCACACACTTATCTTATGACACATACACCCATGGAAGACCACTTTCTCTTTTGTTCTTGCTCAATGCTTTCCTCTTCTCTTCTTCCATTGCTGATATACACTTACACAACCCCCATAACCTTGAGTTTTTCCCTAAATTTTGCACTTTGCTACTTCAATGTTTTATTGTCTTCATCTTATTGCTGAAACCCCTTTCTATTTCTATCTTTATCTTGGAGTATGCTTTAACCTTGCATGTTTGGAGAGCTAAAGTAGCTAGATGATTGAGGAGGTTTTGAGTTGAATAAGTAAGTGATTTATTTACCTATTTTGATATATGTTAGCATAACATTCATGATGATTAAATTGAGATGGAAAGCATATAAGGTTGATGATGAGTTGTGCTGAAATTTGTTGGAGGAATTGGATGTATTTTGATTATGTCAAACCGTAGATTAGAGGCTATTCAATGGATGATTTTAGGTTGGGATTTGAGGTATAATGAAGGTCAATTAATGTTAAAGAAAGATGCTTATATAGTGATCTTGAAATGGGAAAGAACTAGGACTACATGTATGATCAAAGGGAATGATAGTTTTTGTTTTGATTTTTGATGCTTGAAAGACTATAATTTACGAGTTGCCAATTCAATGACTTTGAGTTGGAATTGGGGATGAAGTTGATGAGGAAATGAAGTACTTTTAAGGTTAAATGGAGGTTTAACCAACGAACTATTGTAATGGTGTTTGAATCTAGAAAAAGGTTGAAGGAAATGGATGGTGAACTGTTTGTTTACCCATCCCACAATCGTGGAAGCTGCATAACTTCTTCCCACAATCATGGGCAATGCCTTGACAAGAGACACTTTCTGTTTTGTCTTTCCACGATCGTGGGAAATGCTTAGGAAGTGAAAAACTCTGTTTTGTGTGATTGTTGAATCAACTAAGGATAGCATTTGGATTTGATTAAAGTTTGAAATGAACTTAGATGATCATTTGATTGATTGATCAAGGGTGGTTTGATAACTTTAAGTTGATAATTGAGGTTAGAATTAAGGAATGGATTGTTTGATATCAATGTATATGAATTTGGAAAGTATGAGTTGTTAAACAAATGAAGGTGTTCTTATGAATGCAAATGTGATGCAAGGGATATAAATCATGAATTAGGTATGATTGAATGAGAATTAGGAAGTTGCGTGAGTATGGAATGTTAGGAAATGATGGATAAATGTATGATTGAATGAATTTAGAATAATCGAGATTTCTTAAAGCATTGATCTAATCGCCAATAAGTTATGTACAAGATATGATGAATAAATGAGCAAGATTTATGAATAAGGTTACATACCCGAATAGTCAATTGAGCATGCATTAAATATGACACATGTACATGCATATGATTGAATGTACATTTGATTGAAAAATTTAGTGATATGTGAACTATGTGTGTATTACATAATATAGAAATGCAAATTCATTGATAGCATCCAAATATTTTCGAATCATCAAGGCAATAGATTACTGGAACTTACTGTGAGTCAACCTAAATGTTCTCTCGCTATAATTTGGTTACTTTGTTTAAAATTCAATTATTGAATTACTATTCATGTGATTGTGATAATTTCAGACCATTAATTATCCGAGGAGATTGATATTCGGGAATATATTGGAAGTATTTTATAAATGTATTGGAAGTGTTTATTAAGCTCACTTATAAATTCAAGTTAAGAAAATTTTGATTCATGTGAATCTGGCTAAATTAAGGAAGGTTTTATTAGTTCCATGCGAATATGAACGAACTCACCATTGTAAAAATATTAAAATTTTCTTATATCGAACGGATTTGTATATAAAAAAAGTATCTAATTTAACATAAGATTTAAAAGTGTATCTAATTATAGATACACTATATCGAATAATTGGTTAGCGTAAATAAATTCATCTCCCAATACTTTTATCTAAATAATATATTTAAATTAACAGATGTTATATGTAAGAGTGGAACGCATAGGAGCGCATGTTGCATTTTTGGGTATTGCTAATAAGAACAAGAAGAAAAATCCCGATAACTGGTTTCCAGGTTGCAACAATTGTGATTCCAACACATAGCTTGCCTTCCCATAATATGAGGCAGCTGCAGCTATGTTGCTTTTCCACACTAAGAAGAGGAGCTCTTACAAGCATTACGGAAAGAATTAAGAGAAGAAAATTTGAACACCATCAAACTAGTACTTGCTGATCTTTTCGTCTTGCACCCACCACATGTACAAGAGCTTTGTATGTCGGTGACCGTACTCTGCAGTTAAAACCGTCGACTTTGGGACGAGATCCTGCGTTGTGTGGATAAGATCCTCTGCCACGGTGTTGGCACAGAGGATCTCATCCGGTCGACTTTCTTGATCTACCTGCACAAGAATACAACTTGGGACTTCAAAGCTTTATGGCTCACAATACAAATCTCGTCTCTATAGGCCTCTGTCGGTCAATGGACAAGTTGCTTTTCTTTTCAAGCTGCTGATGTTTGCAGAAGCGAACTACGAGGAAATTGATGTATTAATCGGTAAGGGTTGGGTTCTTATTTTCCGGAATTTGCCATTTCCCTGTTCTTGCGCCTTTAACTGTTTCAGCCATATTTTCGTTGCAGAATCCTATCCGATGGAGTCCTAATAGACTATTCAAATCCCACTATCTGTTTACCTTAGTAATCCCATTTACTGCAACTTCAATGCAATAGTTGCATTGACAATAAATAAAAATCGCCTGTATAATATTTCTGCTTTTATGAGTTGATTAATCAGAAAAAGAATAAACTGAACAACATTAACAGCTACAAAATCATGTAAACAACAACCAGGTCAGCTTGAGCCACTTTAGGCATTGAATTGCTGGGGTTATTTAAGATTGAAGGACAATAATCTTCAAGTCAAGTGTTATCTGTTGCTTTTTATTCTGTATCCCCGAAGCTCTCACTTGTTAGCCACAGTTTCTTTTGGATGATGAACACCACCTCATCGTCTTCTTGCTCTGAATCCCGTTCTGCATCAGCTGTTGCCACCGCTTCCCAGTGTAAAGCTGATATATATTTCCTTATGAGATCAACTATGGGTGGCTTATCCCGAACAATGACGAAGCCTGTTGGCCTCAGGATTCGGTCCATCTCAATCAAGAGGTCCTCGGAACTACAATCTTTCTTTTGCAGGTCTGAGAAAATGTTCCAAGCATGGATAAGATCGTAAGTTCTTGGATAGGTTGAATAGGACTCGCACCTGTCAGGAAAAGAAAATTCTTTTTTATACCAAGACAGTCACCGTTTTAATGGTGCTTTTCCTTTCCAATCAACAATCCTGAAACTGAATCATTTTTTGTACTAATTTGTGACCAAGATATAAGGTTGATCACTTGAAAGTTTTTCTTCCCTATTTCCCCATATAACAGCTGAAAAATCCAGAAAATCTATTCTCTTGTAAGGCTCTGAATAGTGCCATTGCTGAATTCTAGAAGTGAATGTTAGAAGAGGCGCAGCATTCCAGAAGTTTCACATTCTAACAGTAGTTCTGTGCACCTTTTGATCTGATATCTTGATGAAATGGGCTTTATCATTTTGAAAAATTTTCATTATAATTGACATGTATGGTTTTAAACCAACTGCTGCTGAAGTTTGATTGCACTTACCAGCTGTGAACCGAGCCTATTAGGCCTCTGTCATATATTATCTTGAGAGTGTTTGGACCATCTTCAGGCACAACATTCATTACCCAAACATCTCTGTCCTTCAGAGCAGCTGCAAATGATCCTAGGTTTGCCTTCATGTCCATCAAATTCCTCACTGTATCTGGCTCGGTCTTTGGACTTAATAAATTCCAGTAATTATTGACCCTTCGCTGCCAAATTTCCTGCAAAGTAAACCATGTCAATGACTAGATACTTACCTGCACTAGTGGAGATATATGAAGATTGGATCTCCTTGAAAGGTTACCGTATCTTTTTCAAACATTTCATTAGTATAGCCCAAGTCAGCTAGCCGAGGAGGTGGTGTAGTCAATCGAGCAGGCCAAGGAGCCAATCCACTTCCACTTGCTTTATGGTCATCTGATGATAGGAACAAAACAATCAAATGAAATTTGTGAAAGCAGATCAGAACTTCACATTTTGATGCTAAAATCTTGAAAAGGAGAAGCAAGTTCTATTAATAAATTACTAATGTACCAACAGATTCCTAAGTACTCACGTTCAGAATATGGAGTGATGCAAGCTTCCATTTTCACATCCCACACTGCATCTGGATTATCGTCAGATTGGCAGAGAGGAGGCTGAGTTCCAGGTTCCCTTTCCATGTAACAGTCATTAGTCAGGGGCTTAACCCAGATAACTGTTTGGCCCCTTTTAGTAGCTATTTTCCAACACATTCTTTCCACAAGGGCACTCATTTCTCTCCATATCCGTAAATCTTCTTCATCCTGGGCATAGGCCTCAGGGGAGGAGTAGGCAAAATAGCCTCCTGGTCTCAGTAATCGATCAAGCTCAAGAAGAAGAATTCCATTTCTTTGAAGCCAATCAATCCTACATCGAGAACAATGTGCAAATTCGAAAGATCTACTTGGATAAGGAAGTCTTTTCGTCCCCAAAACACCAAGATATGCTGGGATTCCTCTCTCTAAGGCAAACTGTATTTGGTTTTGATGAACATCATTGGGTGCTAATGACATTGCAATAATATCTGAAGAGAGTAGATATCCCCCGAAACTAGCAACTCCACAACCAACATCAAGAACGGTCCGAATCCTTCCCATATTGTTTAAATTATTATTTGGGAATTTCAGCATCTGTCAGTTGGGAATGAAAAAAAAAATCATGATTATGGATTATTTGGACCGTCAGCATTTGTTGGTTCCAGGAGTCATGCATCAACATAGAATGAGTTGAGGAACTTACATTTGCCATTGCAGCAATATATTTGGCGGCTCCATGATGGAAATGAGTTCCCCCTCCAGGAAAAGCAATCTTGTCTCCTTTAACAATCATCCAGTTCTGATCAGATTTCTCCGTTGCAAGGTGGGTGTGAGGTATGTTTGCTTTCCAAACCTCATCTCTACTTTTAGGCCACTTGATTGGTACCTTTTTCCCATGAAAACTAGCAAATCATATGTCTATATGACAAATGCAGCTCTAATCAATCTATCAACTGTTAAATATTGAAAAATGGCTCACCCTGTATCCCGCTGGAGGAGGTATGAGGCAATTGAAGCGCCTTTCAGGCTGAGGGCAATGTCTCTCATAGTGTTCCATTAGAGCTAGATCCAACTTCAACCTTGTCTGGTATATTAAATTCCTATCTAGGCAAGGAATCAGCTCAGAAAGCCTGTCATCACAAACCTTCACCATTGGATAGAGAGGCAACAGAGACAGAACATACATCAGCTCAATAGTTTATCCAAGATCACATATATCTATATATATACGTGACAACTACATTGTAAAAGTTAGTTCAATTTCATCTCACTCACAGGGATGCTCTTACGAATGAAGTACTCTTCCACGTCATCACTTAATTTGGTGGAAGACTCGTCGCTTTCTTCTTCCCCACCCAAATAAGAAGAACCAATTTTCCTTAGGGATTTACCCCCATATTCCAGAGCAGATGAACCATGGCTTCGAGAATATAAATAAACACAACCAAAAATGAAACCCAACACCAGTATTCCGGTCCAGAGCCGGTTCTTTTGATACCCGTCTCCTCTTCCTCTTGACATCTTTGGCAATTCTAACCAATTTTTTATAGTTTCCTTCTACTTGGAATTCAGTATGAAGAAGATCAGCTCACAAACTTGAACTAATTTAACTCGATGCCTATCATTTAGACTTAGTCCGGTGACTGTAGCCTTAACCTCTCGTTTCTGGAAGAATCATTCACTTTAAACACCAGTTGAATTAGATTCCTTATAATCATAAGAAATCATGCACGGCTGCACGGTAAAGGAACTTAAAAAAAATATGATGGGTGCTTTCATCTCAAAGAAAGTGAACATCTGAATTTAAACAAATCGCAATTGGAGATCGATAGTCAAAGATTATAGCTTAGCCAGAGATTGACAGCATAGGAACTAGCAATAGAAAGAAAAAGGAAGATTAAATAAAGATACAAGCAGCAAAAGAGAAGGCAATAAAAAGCACCGACAGTGGCAACTTGCGAGGCATTGAAAGAGAATGATAAGGCCCATATTGCAAAAATGTCAAAAACACTTGAAAATGTCGGCATACTCTAACGTTCGAATCAAACAGAAAAAAGTTGCACAGTACGTTTTTTCCTCCGCTACTCATGTTTCAAACACTAACCAAGCACATTAACGATCTGCAAAGTCTGCCAATTAAAACCCGGAAACCTATATATGTACTCTGAATTTATGTTCTAAGCGGAACCGTTAATAAATATAAAGTGTGGAACAGCTCGGAGCAGAAGCAGCAGCCGACAGGTTCCGAAAAAGAAAAAGCAAAGCAATTGTTATTGGTCTATATAACAGAGATCCAATACGTACCTGAAGACAGGGTAATGTACCAATTTTACCAGAAGTGGAAATAGAGAATCTGAGTTGTTGAGTTGAGTCATCATAAATGGAAACAAATGAAAATGGAATCAATTACGCCTTTTTTGTCTTTTAGTTTTGTTTTAAATCTGAGATCTTATACTTGTTAGAGGATAAGAGCGTGAATTTGTAGGGAGGTGTCCGGACTCCAGATATTCTGTTTAATTTTATAGTGTTTTATTTAGTTTAGTGAATTTCAGTCATTTATTTATGTGGGTCTCGCATGAGCTCTGTATAAATAAATGTGGATCCTGCATAAATAAATAACTGAGATTCATTTAACACAATAAAACACCATAGAATTATAAAAAGATTTTTGTTTCGTATCCGGGTAGCGGTGTTGTCGTAAAATAAAACGACTGTAATGTCCTTTCGGTTCTTGCCTGTGGCTTTTCTTTTATAAGTAGAATCTTACATGTGGCTTTTGCGTACGTCACTTTTGTTATTAGTTGTCTGGGTCTTCCGGTTCGTTGCGGGATTTACTCGATGAATCTTATGTTACGTGTCCCTTAAATTGCTGCCAATCACTTTAAAATTATTATTTATACTGAAGAAAACAATAAAATCGAACAAAACATTCACCTTCCATTAATGTAGTGTTAACTTTGATGGGCACAAGAAAAGCAATAAAAAGTCTCGACCAAACGCAAATTTTGAATTTTAGCATTTTTACAACTTTAACTTGAAGTGTTTAATTTGAATATTAATATTTTTAAACATACAAAATAAATTTTAAGTAAATAAAAATTTTGACAGAATTAACTTAAAATTACATTACCATTCACGTAATATTATTTATTATTTTTCACAATTAAACAGTAAATCTCATTGTTATTGTTACGTGATATATATAGTAAAACTTATTTTTTGAAACTAAAAATATTTATATTTATTTATAGAATATATTCTCTCCCTCTCCTCGTTGTTACTGTCCCATCGTTCTTCATTTTTTCTCCATCTCTGGCTTCTTATTCATTAATAGAACCAACTTCAAGAATATCACTTCCAGGCCTGCTCTTAAATCCATCATCCTTAATTATCATTATGTCACGATCCTTAACAACCTAATCACTTTTCTAATTTGACCAGTGTTTCCAAATTGTTCCTTCATCGTAGTCTATTGGTCCATATCAACTTTACTATGTCATATCTATGCAGATGCCTTACCTTTCATATATTTACAACACTAAATCCTCCTTTTTTATGAATTTAACTGTGTTATAATATTTGTTTATGATGTGTATAATATTTGTTTATGATGTGTATTTACTTGGCATGATACAGAAAAGTTTTTAAGTTTCTTTTGTTGGATTGTTATGTGGGAAATTGAGAGTGACTTCAATTTGTGCCTGCAACGCTGTAGGCTTTATTAACCTAATTATTGGCTCAACCATCCCTGGTAGTTTCGAAATATCATTTACACAAGAAAAATGTTTTAATTTTCCATCAATCCATAGTTTTAAGAAGTGAAGTTACAAACATCCATCATTGCAATTTTGATGTTGTAGCCCTAATTATAAAAATCTAACCTCATACCCACCATTAAGGTTTGGACACTATATCATTTTCAAAGAATCACTAAAACAAGCATTTTTCTAGTGTCAGTTATAAAAGAAACATAACATTACCATTTTCCTCTTCTTCTCTAAAAAAATTTACCTCATCATGAAGACCTAACATTTAGTTGTTAGCATTCCAGCAACATCATGAGTTTAGATTATGAAAATATGGGATGTCTACGATAAAATGATACTGAAATAACTTACTGAATGACTTGATTGTATTACGATATGTAGATGAAATATAAACAGAAGAATTACAGAAGTTGTTGTAACTGACTGAATAATGAAGTATGTAAGAGGATATACATGAATAAGAGAGTATCCGTGTAGCGTCCCCTTATCATAGGATATACACCGGGACCCCCGTAGGTCATTCCGATACATATCCTACGATAAGGGAGAACTACGAACACTCACTATATTACTTCACATGGCATCATAATAAGGATTAGTATAAAAATCAAAAACTTTTGAAACCAAAATTTGCTTTGTCATTTCATTTCATCAAAAGCAGAAATTTACATCTTTATCAGTTTTTTACTGTCTGTTCATTACTCTAAAGGAAATCTAATACAAAAACCTAACTAGGTCATCCCCCAAAAATCCCAGCTGATCGACCTGTGAGCCATGACTTCTCTTGCAACACGATCTACAGGGCGGAAAAAGTCCCTCTGGAGCTAGGAGTCTACTCTCTCGGTCCTGAAAAATAGGTTGCAATTTTGGGTGAGTTTGCGAATTCAATGAGGAACCATCATTGATGGTTCACCCAATTCATGCATAGTCAAGTAATACACAGTTGTTTCATCATGTCACAACTAGAAGTACCACATGATTATTCTTACCAATCAAGGAAACCAAATCAAATGCAAGTGAAATGCGCATGTGACACTTTTTTAATTATTACGTTGATGTGACCGAGCGCCTAAAACTGTCTCATTCTGGGTACATTAATCGTTGAGCCTGAAGCTCTGAATAACTGTGGACTCGAGACTCAAATACGTTGAGCTTTAAGCTCTCGATGACTGCTCCGGTCACAATTGTCATTAACTGATCATCCATTCATGCATGGAATGCATATGTCAAAATGAAGCGGTGTCAACATCATAATCAATCCCAAATTAACACATTCAAACAAATAGTTTACAATTAATCACATTAAAGTCACATATAGCACTTCTATGTCATAATCTCTCAATACATCAGACCTTCTATCTAGAATCTAGTCATAAACCACGCACAAGCCCGCCATTATTCTTCACAGAATTATAAGTGTAGAATTATAAACAAATAATGATTGAGAAACCATCTAGGTCACTCACCAAATAGCTTCCGAGCTAATACCTGAAAATCTTGACAACGTCCGTGGGCTGACGTTCCAAATGTGCTTCTATAATAGTGTGGAACAACTGGGAGCAGAAGAAGCAGCCAACAGGTTCCGAAAAAGAAAAAGCAAAGCAATTGTTATTGGTCTGTATAATAGAGATCCAATACGTACTTGAAGACAGGGTAATGTACCAATTTTACCAGAAGTGGGAATAGAGAATCTGAGTTGTTGAGTTGAGTCATCATAAATGGAAACAAATGAAAATGGAATCTGGTCGGGTCGGCCATTCTGGGCCCGGACCCAATCAAGACGACTTGCGGGTCGATCGGTCCACTCATCGGAGATCAGCTCTGCATCTAAAGCCCAAACTCTTTTCTGGCCCATTAGCAGAAGGAAATATCCCATGCACACACGTAAA
>JANIHY010000004.1:30526360-30537436 GCA_027479065.1 Erythroxylum brevipes | reverse complement strand
TTATGATTGTGATGCCATGAGGAGTGTAGTAGGTTGTTGTCAGTAGTGGTCTCTTGTCGTGGGATATTTATCGGAATAACCTACGGGCGTTCCGGTGGATACCCTATGGTAAGGGGGCGCTACAATTTTGATTGAACCTCCGTGCATATTATCATGGAGCATATTTCCTGTATTTTGGATTTCGATTTCTTGTATTATGTATGAAAAGAATGCTTGTGAATTTCATTTTGAATTCTTATGACATATAACCCCGGGGTATGGGGTGTTTTATTCAAATGATATTTGTGTACGAAATTGCATGTGCGAATCGATGTTGTATGGATGTTGGGGATCGGGTCTGCGGTTTGGGGCGCTCAGTACGGGCGCAGGTCGAGGGGCCGCCTCGGGATTCAGGGATCCTGGACCCGGGCCCAACAAGCAAGATGGCAAGCTGGTTGTTTTCCCTAACATTGAAGTACTAAAGGAGGGGGCTCGCAACTAGGACTCCACATTGGTGGGTTTTTTTTCTTTTAGCACATACCCCCTTTCCAACTATTCAAAGATTGGCGTACAGATTCTAGAAATATACAGGTTTGGTTGACGTTCTCTTATCTGAAGACAATCTTGTTCTATTTACCTTCTCCTCTAACTCTATGGCTCATAAAATTCTATAGCAAGGTTTATGGCATGCGGCTTAAACCTTTGTTTCTCTAATTTTGGAATCCAGGTTTAAAGCTTGAAGATGTGAAATTTCAAAATATCCCTTTATGGACTAATTTTCACAATATTTCCTTAGAGTATTAGACTAATCAAGGACTAAGTTACTTAGCCTATTTCATTGGAAAACCACTTTATTTAGATGAAAATTTAGCTAAAAAGAGGAGAATTGATCATGCTCATGTTTGTGTAAGAATTGAATTGTTTAAAGAGCTGTCAGATGAAATTATTGTGATGATACTGGGAGTGGATAATGAGCTCTTTAAGGATAGTATGACTATATACTATCACTAGAAGCCTCCCATCAAGGATCGAAGGAAAGTATAGAACTCACAAGTAGAAAAGTCAACAGAGGGAATTACAATGAATTAATAAGAAAGGGAGATTTGGTCATTTATGATAAAGAGAACAAACAAATTAAGGGAGAAACCAATAGAGAATCCATTTCAAATACATCAACTGAAATCTCTATTGAAGGGTTTAAATTCTAATTATTTTGTATATGATGATAAGGAAGGTGAAATTGCAACTCCACAAACAAAATGTGATAGAATCATGATAAAAGAAGATGGGATCACAAACGTTTCTGAATTATAGGATGGAAAGGAGGCTTTTAAAACATTGTTAGCAGAAGGAAATCACAAAGGAGCAAGGGTTTTAGCCCTAAAGGTAACCATAACTAAATGTCCAATTAATGTGAATGTTAGAGGATTAAACTTCCCTAAAAAACAACTTGCTTCAAGGGATTGTCTTTAAAGAAAAGCCTCTTTTATTAAGATTTTTATTAACAAAAATAATGATGGAGAACTTAAAAAGGTTATATGTTTTGGAAACTCAGTTAAATATAGTTACAAATCACTTTCTCCATATGCTAGGTAAAATTATTATATGCTAAAACTCTAATAGAGTGAAGGTTAATATCCTAGGCATTACTGGTTAAGTAATACACTTAAAGCTTTCCTTCAGTATGGAGAAAGTAGTGATCACCTCTTCTATAGTGTATGCTACCAACTTTGATTTAAAAAGAAATAAGTTGTGAAGTAATCCAGAAAATATAGGAACTTATTGTAAAGGGCCTTGGCTTATATATGGTGATTTTAATTCCATATTATATAGATATGAAACTCAAGATAACTATTTTATAAGAAATTTCTCAAAAGATTTCAAGGACTGTGTTAATCAACTGGGATATTAAATCTAAAGGAAGAAGGGTATTACTATACTTTATGTTGGAATTTACGCTTTTATAAGCTAATTTTGAGCCTAATCTATTATACCAATTGTTTATAAAATAACTCCTGATGAGTGCTTTTGTCTTAAAATATTTTGAAATTCCTCTCGTCCTATGTACTTCTGATTGTCAAAGATAAGGCTATCTAAAAGCATTTGTTAGAAGTGTTAGTCTTATAGTTTAATCACCGAGTTTGGATGTTGGCTAGATTATCAATTTTAGTAGTTAACATGCATTTGTTATGCAACTCCCTCCATGTGTCTCTAATTTATTCACAATTGTAGAATAAATTTTCACTAGTTTCCTCTGCTTCTCTGCATAAACAACTTTAGTTGGTGAGCTATGTGTATTTGTTATCCTAGAGACAATTCTTAACCTACTTTTCATCGCAATCCAAATAATGAATGTTGCTCAAGGTTAAAAATAACTTGACCAGGTGGATTTAGTCTACAACTTCTTAGGAATTTATTTAAAAAGTAACTTCTTGCAAGAAGAATTCGAGTATTTACCATCTTGAAAGTGACTCCAAATGTATTTATCAATTTACGCATTGCAGTAAGTTCCATATAATTCATTAGCTGGTGAGTTGGATAGTGCTTGTTCTGAAATTTTTCCTTGCATTGTAATGTTTTGGCAATTGAAGCTTCTAAAGGAATTGAACTCTTTAGTGAGTTAGCTATGTTGGAATTAATCAATGGTCTTATAGAAAGTCAATTATCATATAAAAAATTTATCAAACTTCCTATTATCTATTAGCACAATGAAGTCAGCCTTGTACTTGTCCCTCGTCTTTATAATGGCTTCTCAAATTTGATAAGGAGTAGCTTAAATTATTAAATAACTCCAAAGGCTCCAATAATGAGGATGTTGTGGATTCCATTAAGATAGAGTTAACTAAAATTTAGAATCTTCTAGTTGTTAATCTAGATTATAAAGCTCTTTTGCCAAAGCAAAATTCCCTTCTAGATAACTATCTTTAATTTGTGTACAATCACTATTCCTTGATCAAACAAAGGGTTAGGATTGGTTGGCTCAATGATGGAGATAAATGTGTTAAATTTTTCTTTGATACTGTGCTGGCAAGAAGGAATAGAATAAGATTTGTTCCATCTTATCTAGTGAAGGAATAGTTTTGCAGGACCAAGAATTAATCATCCAATAATCTACCAAATTCTTTTCTATAATTCTAGGATTTTGTAACGCTTCAAGGTCCTCAGTCTCCTTTTTAAGCAACTTCATCACTAAAAGAATTTTTGAAGAGATAGCAGCAAGTTTGATTAAACTAGTTGAAGATAAGGAAATGGTGGATACAATTTTGTTGATGGATGGGATGAATGCCCCGAGGGCCTAATGGATTTTATGTTTCTTTTCATGAATCCCAGGATGTAAAAGATGCAACACTTGGGTTCTTCTAAAAAAGAAGGTTGTTTAAGTTACTTAACACAACCTTTGCATGTTGCTGAAGTTACTTAACACAACCTTTCTTTACTTGATTCCCAAGCTTCCTAATCCTGCTACTTTTAGTGATTATAGAACAAAATCATGTATTTTTTTTTTTACAAGGTTATTTCCAAAATCTTTGCTACATGACTGAAGAATGTAGTTAAATTCCTTATCAATGACAATCAAAAACCTTGACTGATAACAGAAAGATTAAGGATAATTTATTGATAGTTCAGGAACTCCTAAAAGACTACTTTAGAGGTAATTTCCCTTCTAACTACTTCATCAGCTCTAATTTTAATAAAGTGTTTAATAGTATCAATTAGCATTTCATGCTACATATGATAAAAGTATTTGGTTTTCCAAGACAATTCATACATTGGATTAAAGAATGTTTTTGGTTTTCCAAGACAATTCATACATTGGATTAAAGAATGTTTCTCTACTGCATCATATTGTGTTTTGGTCAATGGAAGCCTATTTATGATCTTTAAATGGGCTAGAGGAATAAGGAAGGGAGATACTCTATCTCCCTACTTTTTCATCTTGTTCATGGAAACTTTTAAACTTCTTATTAAATATAATGTCAATATGAACCCCAAATTTAGATATCACTTTGAATGTAGGAAAATGTCCTTAACCAATTTGTGTTTTATATATGATCTAATATTATTATGAAAAACTCATGCATATTCTATCTAAATATTAATGAACTTCCTTAAAAAATTTAAAATATTATCAAGGTTGGATTTGAATCTTAATAAGAGTCACTTCATGATCTATACTGGAGCATCACAATTGGAAACTATCATTACTAGAATCACTTATATAAAAAGAAAGCTCATCCCTAAGGTGTACTTAGGTCTGCTAATTTCTAAAAGAAGGTTGAACTTAAATCATTGCTTTCCACTTATTAAAAAGGTCTAAAAGGACTCTCCTCATAGGTTAAAATTTCATTCATACATAAGAAAGCTCCAATTGATTAAGTACATTCTTTGTTCTTTGCATACCTATTAGAACTCTCTCATATTTCTATTTAAAAGACTTATCAAATATGTGGAGTCACTCATGAGGAGTAAAAGGGTTAACTAAAGTCAAATAGGCATATATATGCACTCTTAAAGAAAAAGGGGGACTGGGAGTCAATACTATCAAGGCTACTAACTCTTCCTTGATATTGAAAAGATTATAGTGGTTCTTGAAAGATAAAAACTCTCTTTGGGTGAAATGATTACATAGTTATTCCTTGAAAGGAAAAAGCATGTAGATAGTACGTAAAAGTTCTTCTCACTCTTGATTTCTTAGACAATTTCTTTAGTTAAGAGATTAAGATAAACCTGACATTCTTGTAAGGTGGTGAATGAGGAAATAGTTTTTGTATGGTATGACAACTGAACAAGTCATGGACAATTAATCTAAGAACTTGAAACTTCTCTGGATAGGATACAAGGCACTTTAGTGGATAGTCTCCATAATGATAGTTGATAAAAATTAGGTACTACGTTTGTTGGGCCTCGATTCGCTTTAAGCAGGTTTTCATGATTTTTGAGGTTTTGATTGATTAAATTCTTTAAAATAGAATTATTTGGGATTTTAATGTTTAGTTAATGATAATATATTGAAAGGATTTAGTTAAAATTAGAATTTTGAGAAATTCTTAGAAATTTAAAGGCACAAGTTGGTGTAAGATTCATTTAGGAAGTTTGTTTAGGTGTTTGGGCTTAAGGCATATGAGATGGGTTTTTAGCCCATTTTATATGATATGAATTAATGAAGAGGGAAGGATTTTTAAAGGTGAGTGTCGTGAATTAAGAGTGGAAGCCTTGAAGTTTTAAGTTGTAAGAAGGAAGGGAATGAAACTACATAGTTTAGCCTAGGTTATTAAGTTAGAAAGTTGTTTCCTAAGGCCATTCCACCGAAACTACAAAGAAAGGAGAAAAGAAGGGTGATTTTCGGTTGAAGAAGAAGAAGAAGAAGAGGAAAAAGGCTAGGGATTTCTTGATTTCTTTCTTGAGAAAGGAGATTTAAGAAGTTCCTTAAGAAGGATAAGGTTAGAGGAAGGTTAAATCCTCCATTAAAGGCAAAATCAAATTTTCGTGGGTGGCTTATAGGTAAGAAGATTTCGAAATTTTTACGGTTTGTTTAGATGGGTTTTAATGCTAAAAGCTTAGAAACCTTATGGGTAAGGTTAGATGGGGTGGAATTCATGTTTTCTTCTAAATTTTGCAATCTCTCATGCTTATGGGATAATTATGCTTAATGAAGGTGAATTGAGGCAATTAGAGGAAGAGCCAAGGCAAATTGATCTATCCCAAAGCTAAAAGATTTCAGGTGGGTGATCCTTAATAATTGAGTTAATAGGTATATTACCGTTTTTATAATAAATGCGAATTAAGGTTTTTCAATGACTTAGAATTTTTGTAGGAATTACTCTTGGTGATGTTTTGAACTTGTATGTGATGTTCTTGCTTATGAATTTATGTTGGAATGGTTTGTTTAAAGATTTGTTAAGTGGAAACGATAAGAACCTGTGATTTCGAAAAAAGATCGCCATTTTGGCAATTTATGTGAAAATGAATTTGTAAATGCCGGTTGAGGCAATTGGTTTTGAATTGTATGAATTATATGCTTTCTTTGGGTTTGTGGTGGTCCGATCTGAGTCAAGTGCGCCTGTCTATTCATAGGCTTCTCCCGCCTGCCCGCTAGTGGTATCGGAGTTCCTTTCAAGGACTCCCATCAGTCACGGCTATATATGACCGCTTCGCAGAAATGTGTAGTACGTTTCGTTTCGGATCCACCCGAATCACTTTGTTTGTGAAATTGTGATTTGCTAGGTTATTTTTGTGATATGTTAAGTTTGTAAATTGTTTGAAGTAATAAATTCTGTGAAAAGATTTGTAAAGTGAAATTGCTTTTATTAATGTGATATTGCTTTGAACATGAAAGAATGAATAACGGTTTTTGCTTATATTCTCGTTTATTAAGTTATTACCCACGGAGCCGTCGAGCTCACCCCCCATTTCCCCTCCACAGGTTTCGATCGAGAAACCGAATCACCGCATCGGAATTGAGGCAACTCCGATGCATTTTGCTTTTGAAGTCGTGTTTTGAGAAATCAAAGCATTAGCTTGTTCTTTGTACTTTCACTTTGCTATTTTGGATGTAATCGGGCTAAACGCCCTCTGAAACTTTGTATCGACTTGTTTTCATATAAATATAAGAGTTTTAAAGTTGAAATTTATTTTGTATTTACTTGCTAAGAATGTATGGATGTAAGATTGAAATTGATAAAAGCAAGGACGATATGGTATTTCTTTAGATTTGAAATGGATAGATGCCTAAGAGTGTGTTACTTCCATTGGTGTTTGGAATCTTTGGTTGAGTTGTGTTGTGGAAGTTTGGATGTTGAGTTTGCCTTATGCAAGTAATGGAGTTTAGAGGAACAACTTGAAGTTTTGGCTAGAGCATTTTTAAGGGAAGTGCTGTCCAATTTTTCCTAAATTGGACGGTAACTTGTTTTGGGTTTTAGAGTATTTTAGAGCGAAATTTTTAGTGAGATGCCTTCTTGAAGATCGTATTGCATGATTAGAGCTTTCCAATGACGTAAAGTTTGTCACATATGGACTTAGGATGAAAAATTTATAAGAATTGAAAGGTTTCAGCTGCTGTTGATGAGGGTGAGTTTTGTGCAGCACCTTCAGGAGAGTTTTTCACCCACTTAAAGACCAATTTGAGTTTTGCTTTCTTCATATAAAATGTAGATTGTTCTTCTATCTTTAAAATGAGGTATGATTTGCAATTATTTTAGTTAGGAATAAAGAGTTATGAGGTTGGGAATGTTGACAGTTACTGTTCATTGAGCTAAATTACTGTTCCATTGATTTTCATTTAGGCTGAAACTTTGAGAGTGTTTTTACCCCTTTAAATAATTGAATTGATTTTTGCTTCCTTAATGAAACTAGTGGGTCATCTTCTTATCTTTCCAATGAGGTATAATTGGTCAAATTTAGACTTAGGATGAAGAAGTTATGAGGTTGAGAAGATGACAGTTACTATTCATTTAGGTAGAGTTACTGTTTTATTGGATTTTATACAGGCAGTAACTTTGAGAGGGTTTTTACCTCTTTAAATGACTGAATTGCTTTTTTCTCCCTTCATGAAACTTGTAGATCATCTTTTCTTCTTTCCAATGATGTATTCTATACAACTTTTGGAGTTAGGAGTAAAAAGTTATGAGATTGGAAAGAAGACAGTTACTGTTCATGTAGAAAATTTACTGTTATATTGTTCTTTTTATAGGCAGAAACTTTGAGAGTGTTTTTACCTCTTTTAATGACTGAACTGACTTTTCCACTCTTCATGAAACTTGTAGATTATCTTTTTATCTTTCCAATGGGGTATAATGTACCATTTTTGTACTTTTGTGTTAAAATATATAAATTCCCGAGTTTAAGCCATTTTGTGGAAAATTTAAATTTAGAGGCAGAAATTTTGAAGCAATTTTTGAACCCTTTAAGAACCAAACTAGTTTTTCAATCCTTCATGGAAGTTGTAGAGCTTCCTTTTACCTTTTCAATCCTTCATGGAAGTTGTAGAGCTTCCTTTTACCTTTTTATTGATACCAAATTTGCAAGTTTTTGAATTCGGTGTAACAATTTATGAATTTTAAAAAATTTTAGGTTTTTGTCGGTTTTTATCAAAGAGAGAGAATTAGTCGGACATATTGAACATGCTTTCGTATTTCGGTGATTTCTTGATCTCGGGAGCTCCGATTGAAGTGATTTTTATTTCTAATTATCATAGAGACATGGAATTTCATTTTATCTTAGGAATCAGAATTAATTATGGGACCTAAGTAGATTAATTTTTATTGGAGGATTACTAGGATGAATTTCTCGAGATTTTTTCGGATGACATTAAATTAAGTCAGTTTTGAGTTTAAGTTTGTGGTGAGGAATTCCTCCCTCGTGGGATGCAGGTCCAGATATCACGTAGGACGTCGGACACGCAACTCACCAGGGAGGGGTTCCAATAACAAGGATCTTATCAATGTGCTTCAACATTCTCAATGCTTGATTTCTACTTATATTTTAAACCTTGAACTTTTCAAAATTTTAAATCATTATTTCATTTAATACATATGACTATATCACATAAACTCATTAGTATTCTAATGAAATATGAGTTTATCTTTTTATGAATTGTTATTCTATCTAATGCATCACATGTACAAGATTTAATAGTTCAATACCATCATCATCCTTTCACCAAAGGTTGATTTGGTTATTCTTCAACTTTAGAAGTTTCACAAGTTCCATACGATTAATAATCAAAAGGATACATATATCCTAGTATGTAACTTTATGATTCTCGTTATGTTGATTTAACCAATATGACATAAAAGGATAATCTCAGTTATCCAACTTTTATTCTTGCCATTTATGTTTAACATATGTTTCCTTTGATCCAATACATATACAAACTATTTGCATAAACTCGGATCAACTACTTTTACTTAACAATCTATTTCTTACCATGCTTTGAACATTACAATAATGTTGAATCTAAATTCAGTATCAAATACACATAAGCATGAATTAGAAATACACATGATCTCTATGATATCACATATAGGGAAGAAAAGTTATGCAATCGTTTTCTTTTAATGACAATTATTATCATACTATAGCAAAACCTTTAATTGTAGTCCATAATTATGCTTTTAGTAGGCTAAATTAAGTGAAATAATTCCAACAAGGTACTATACCTTTCAGCCCTACTCCATGCAACCCCTTGCATTTTGCTATAGTTGAAGCTTTTGATGCTTCCATTATTGAACAATGTCATGCTCATAAGTTGGCATTTTTAGTATGTATGATTCAATGTTTGGATACATACAAATAAGTTTTCTTTCTATTTGTTTTTGTGGTCTTCCAAGAAAAATTTTCTATGGTTTGAAGGAGGATGCAATGGCTAAGAAATTAAAGGTTGTAAATTTAATTTATATACATTTCATAGTTCTTTTCTTCTTTTGAACCCAGCTTTAAGTTCTTACTTTTCTAGCTCTTGCACTTTTTGTAGGATTTTAACCTATCTCTCCCATTCTCCTATTGGCATGTTTCAAAAGGCAGATAGATCACTAGCTAAAAGATGAAATGCCTATGGTTGGTGTTGGACCAATGGTGGTTGACAAATTAAATCCTTTTATGTTTTGATAATAATAAAATGTATAAAATTGATTAAGAAATTATTTCAAGTGTTTTAATTTAAATAAAAGACTTATGCAAATCAAGATAGCAGATAAACCATTGTGGAAATTATCTTCAACATGCTAGAGATATTAAATCTTGAAGATTATGGGAAGATTATGTTGAATCTATCCGTTGGAGCCATCACTAGTCGACTATAATGTGACAAGTCGACTAATAATATTCAGATATGTTAGTGGGGCATGAAACAAGTCGACCAATTTGTTACAAGTCGACTACAAATCAGTCAGATAGATGCATTAGTCGACTAACATCACATTAGTCGACTATTCGAAGAGCGAAGATGAAATTTGCATGGAAAAACGGTTGCACTAGTCGACTATAACACCTCGACTAGTCGACTATCAGGTGGAGCTGAACAAAATTTGTCCGGATCAATCCTAAATAGAAGGGAAATAATTTTGCAACATCTATTAGCAATCAAGCAATGGCTAGTAGACTTCTCTAACGGCTACAATTATCTTAAAGCCTGCAAATAAATATTAGAAGATCATATGATCAAGTGGTCATATAAAAAAAAAAAAGAAAAAACATACCACTATTGTTCCAAATTTGCTCTCAATTGCTCTTAGCTTGTTCCAAATATGTACTGAGCATTATTACTTCTTCTTTATCTTTGTAATTATTGTGAGTTGAGTGATTGGTAGAAAATCAGTTGTGAGGTAGGATTTGTACCGGAAATAAATCAATTGTAAGGGTAGCTTGATCAGGAAATCAAGAGGTGTTGTAAAAGTTCACACTGAACTATAAGTGTGTAGTAAAGTGATTTTCTAAATCTTAAGTGGGAGCTTAGGTAGAGGACGTAGGTCTTAGCACCGAACCTCTATAAAAACAGTGTTTGCCTTTCTTCCGTACTCTTTGCATTTAAATTTGTTTAAATTGTTTTGTGTGTATTAACTTTTGATTTTTTGTAGAAATTTATGAAAAAAGGTTAAAAGATCTATTCAACCTCCCCTTCTAGATCGTTTACAATTGGTATCAAAGCAGAAGTATCCAAGGATGACACACAATAACCTAGCGGAAGAAGGTAACACAAATAATCGCCCTCCTTTGTTTAATGATACTAACTATTCTTCTTGGAAAAATCCTATGAAGTATCATATTATAAGGGAGGGAGTGGAGTATTGGAAGATCATCATCTTCGGTCCACATGTTCCATTAAAAGAAAAAGGCGAGGTGAAAACGAAGCTGGAATATGATGATAATGATTGGAAGCAAGCCTACATCAATACTAAAGCTATGAAATTGATATATTGTGCTCTCACGGTTGAGGAAAGAAATCGTGTGAACTCATGTACCAGTGCTAAAGAAATGTGGGAAAGACTTCGCATCACTCATGAAGGAACCAATCAAGTTCGAGAGACAAAGATCAACATGCTTCTCCATGACTATGAAATGTTTGTCATGAAGGAAGGTGAGTCTATTTCCACTATGCTT
>JANIHY010000004.1:30266925-30291464 GCA_027479065.1 Erythroxylum brevipes | reverse complement strand
TCATAATCAAACAATTCTTTCTTCATCACTTTCCTTTAAGTATAAATTACATCGATACCAGAACATAAACACAAAAACACTCATTTCTTTTCAATTATTATTTCTAAATTTTACTTAAAAATCGGGGTCCAACAACTTGTATGCGTATGCATGAACATATCAAGGCAAATTTTTAAACGCTCATATCACATTCCAAATTACTATTCTACCCTTCCCATCAATGATGGGATGTTACAGTTTAGGTCCAGGGTGCTGTGTGGGCCACCATGTTTGGGTTCGCCTGCTGGTATCTATGGCAGTGGCACAATAGTAGTTTGTTTGAGCCTGGATTCATTTGGCCGGAGAAGGGGTCCCGGCTCACCTTTGCTTATGTTGATTGGATTGTGCAAGCCTGGATGTTGGAACACAAGGTCTTTTTAGCTTCGGGGGTTTCAGTGGGCACCCTGGTTGGCTGGACTAACCCCCCGAGGGTTGGGTTAAAGTCAATACAGACGGGACAATTAAGCTTGGAGCCTCTACGGGCTTTGCGGGTGGGTTGATTCAGGACTACCATGGAAACTAGTGTGGTGGATTTCAGCAGAACATTGGTCGAGCCTCGTCTTTAACGGCGGAGTTTTGGGGGGTGTTCTCCGGCCTCTCTCTGGCCTGGGAGATGGGGTATCATAGGATGGTCGTCGAGATAGACGCTCTCGAAGTTATTAACATCCTCTCTGACTCGCACTGTGAACTCACTAGGGTTACTTTTTTGGTGGCAGGTATCCGGGAGCTTTTACAGCGGCCTTGGGAGATTCATCTGCAGCATGTTGTCCGCGAGGGGAACCAGTGCGCGGACCGTTTGATGGCCCTTGCAGGCCTCCTTCTCCCGGGCCTCCGTGTCCTCCAGGAGCCTCCCTTGGAAGTACAAGAGCTGATTTGCAACGATGCGACTAGACAATTGTATTCTAGAGTTGTAAATTGATCTAGGTGTTGGTTTTTCCTTTGTATAAAAAAAAAAAAGTTAACGAAGGATAGTGAAGAGATGTCTAGTTTATATGTTATAGCGTTAATTATTTTTTTAAAAATAAATATAAATAGTGTTAAAATTAACTATTTCTAAAAGAATTTAAATATTTGCCACAGGTCAAAATTTCCCGTTTAATATTGGGAGAATATCTTGTGGGACACAGCAAATGCAGCCTTGTTAGCGACTTGCATTTACTAATATTCATTTTTCTTGTATATATGTCAAGGATTGTGTTTAAAATACAGCGGTGTTGCATAGAAACGTTGGCGACGTTGTACGTTTCCATTCCGTGATCTTAAATGCTTGATATTGAATTGCTTGCTGGCAAGTAATTTCTTCCATAAGAGTTACGAGCTAGAATACAAAAGTCGATAAGAGTTACGAGCTAGAATACAAAGAGGCAGCCTTCTTTAATTGGCATCCATTCTCATTTTAAGCAAACTAGTCTTGGTCATTTGTTTGCATTTAGAAAGGCTATCATGTTTCTGGATCCCAAAATATACCTTACATGCTTGCTCTATTATATTTAAGCAGGATGTGACATCATACAACAAGTTGGGACGATATATAGGCGTGCAGTACCATGCTTACAGTTGCAACAGTATTAAATTTGTACATAAAACTCCTGATGAGAAAGTTGTTTGGTATTGAGGATGACTTGATCGTCTAACTTTCCAAATATGAGGAGGAGTGTAGATGGTGGCATCTAAGAGTTAGGTTTTGGAATAAAGAATCATCTATGGTTGCGTCGCTAGCTTAATTCAGCCCAACAGAATAGAATTATTATGATATAGCTAGGAAAACTATTTTGTTGTCATACACTCTAGAATCAGTGTCTATCAGTGTTATGAGACCAGTTGGCTATCGTGTGTTTGATTATTAATATTTCTATTTTGCAATCTCAAACTGCTTTTTATTATCAATTAGTTGCTATTTGACTATACTCAGCTAAGATTTTAATTTGCCAACTTTGCTACAGTTGAATTTTCACTTCCAGTTTATACAAATTATCGTGGTCTAACAGGAGGCATAGTACACATTGTTCCTTTTAGTGGCATTCGGGAGGGGATATCGAGAGTTGAATCTCAAATTCAAACAAGTGGTAATTAAATTAGTGCTTTATTAACCTACTCCCATTCCAACGCGATAATGATAAATAGAATGGGCGCTTGTAGTTATTGTAGAAGCCAATCAACCCTATTGGGGTATTGTGGTTATTGCAGAAACGATGCTGATGACGAGGTGATTTTTTGAACCAACAATAGAGTGCTTCGATTTATAATAAGTGTCGTTTTATATTCATTTTAATTATACAAAATAAGTGTCATTCTTGATTTTGTATGCATGTTTATAATTTTTCTTCCAAAATTAACCTTTTATTTCTCTCTCATCTTAATTAATAAGGGTATATCTATTATTTCATTAGCTTTCTTAATAAGCGTGTATTTTTTTAAACCGACACTTATTATGAATCAGAGGGAGTAGAATCTTTGGTAAATGCTCGTCAAAGAATTGGTGAAATTAACATTTGCATTTGAAAGTCAAATCTCTCTTTAAGGATCCTTTCGCAATTGAAAATAAGAAGAATTAATCAAATTTGAGAAACTAAATGACAAACGTACAATCCTAGAGAAAGACATCAAAATAGAAGCAAAATGGAAAGGTTCATATTTTCTCTAGAGATAAAAGGTTAGCTGAGAATTTCTTTTCATATACAAATTTTGATAATGGGGTATTTTTGATGTAGAATTTCTAGTTTAAAAGTTTTATATACTACATTTGAAATGTCTGATGAATCGAAAAGGCTTTAAGCAATCTGATTCATAAGAAAGGACTCGTTGCTCTTTTCGACACAAAAAGAGCCAGGCGATGTAATAAGTTGGATCTTTGTTAAGAAAGGAAAACTCTAAACTAGAAGGATTGGGCAGCAATTGTAAGCTGAAACGATTGAACTACTATAAATTGCTATTTACATATATCCTTCTTTCCTTGATTATAAATTAATTTTAGTTGTCTTTTATAGCTGATTACTTTTGTTTCACTTCCCTAAGTAGTGATCATGTTTATGATTTTGCAAGTTAGGAAGTGTACTGATCGGGATGCGCTGTTGTGTATAATATTTTGCTTTTAAAGGATGCACGGACTGCTGACGAATAAGAATTGTTTTTGTCTATATTACTTTTTTTGTTTAGGTTACCCGCAACGTATTTTAGGTAGATCTCAATTATAGGAAGATATTTTTAAACCATTCACGTTAAATTAATTCCCACTCGAATTAGATAGGTCATTTGCAGAAGATAAAACTCTAATATCAAATTTTAAATGACTACATATATAAAGAAAGCTCAAACTGTAGAATCTGTTGTGTACTTCAAGTTTTAAAAAATGTAAAATTTTGTGTAGTAGTTAAAATCGTTAAAAAATCAAACCATCCCATCTTGACTTGTCAAACAAAATTAATGGGACTTGAAAATTTAAGTAATCAATATAATATACTATAAAACAGTACTATATACAAATATTAATTTTCCTAATAACTATGTTCTTCTTAATTAGGTGGTGGAGATGGTCATGAGGATAACCAATTAAATTTAGCTAATTTAAATAAAGGAGAACAGAAAGGGCCCTTGTGTATAAAAACTTATTAACCTCAATAGTCCTTTGAGTAAATTTTACTTGGTTGAATGATCTTAGACATATCATATTTTGTTATTAATAAATTGATAACCTGTAAGTAGCCGCTACAAAAAAATTGTTAATTTGTGTATATATGTACATAAAAAATGGATTCCACCAATAAATTGGAATTTTGATGGTTTAACATTGCGGGAAATTAATTAATATAGATCATTATATACTGGAGTTTCCTTCCCAAAGAGAGAGGACCTGAAAGGCAGTGGTCCGAATGGAGACGTGATCCTCTAGCCTGTATACATTGTCCCTATCCTGTCCTAACTAATCCCAGCCATTTATTTATATAGGATCTAAATAAATAGATGGTTAGAATTAGTTGGGACAAGATAGGGACAGTGTACACAGGCTAGAGGATTTGAGGTGGTCCGAATGCCACCCACACACCAAAAGTTCATACTTAATTATTTGGCTTTGGATTGGAACATTCGGGTCCCTCAAAAGTCAATTCAGGAATCAATCACAAGCCCTCCGGTTTTGTAGGTCCGCATTAAGCCGAACTCCACTTCTCAATTCCTCAATTAATTGAGCATTATATTATGCTGATAACCGATAGGCCAGTCGCCAAAAATCTCCAGGATTGACAACAAGCATACCCTTTGCCTTCACTTACAGTCTTATTAGCCACCAAATCACAATGTGACACCTCAACTTCTTTGTCTCCAGATGTAAAATGTAAAAAATATGATCTTTTTTTCTTTTCCTGAATGACACTGGGCAAGAACTAGAAGGGTATTATACGGCGTCGTGTTAAGTTAAAAATTAGTCCTTCTTTGTACTTAAATTTAACAAACAACTAATGTAATGAGTTCCCAGGCGAGAAACCAGGAATAGTAAGTACGCAAGAACAAGTTCTAAGCAAAGCTAATTGGCGGAAAAACAATAACTGCTGAGAATATGTAAAGCGACTACAAATCAAAAGGGAAGATAAAATAGTTTTTGATCCCACAAAATTTCACCAAACTGACTAGACAAAGCACGTATAGGAGTAACTTGTAACATATCCCCTACTGTAGTACGATCATACTGATAGCTACAGATACATATTGGTGTGCCCCTCTCCATTATTGAAGGTGAAACATCGGTGAAATCGAGCGTAAATATAGGAAAAGAAAAAAAAGAATAACAGCTTGAGATAGATCGAATGTTTGTATATATATGTATGTGTATGCAGTTGAAAGAAAGCTTTCAAGATCATTAATCACACCAATGAACAGTTCAGCATCTACGTCCACAAGTATAGTACAGTGTCTCTAGTTAATTATATGGAAGCCAAAAGGGCTCCAAATCTAGACTCCCAGTTGCAACTAATAATGACGGATGGAGCCACGTAAATAAACCTATACATGTACATAAATACACCTAGCAAGCTGTGCTCTCATGTACAGTGACGAGCTTGATGTGGGTCTATTGAAAAAATAAATTTTGTTAAATCGTCCTTCATGTCATATGCATGCATAGACTTCGTTAACAACATACCATCCATCTTTCTCAATCTTTTCCTTCTCTTTTCCTTTGTTTGTGCGATTGTGTCTTTGTTTGTGGGCTCTCTCATGTTTGCGGCGCAAATGAACAAAACACAAGTTTGGCACAGAGTGGAATGGAATACTAATAATAACTCAATAAAATCCTCATCAGCCTCCAACACAACACGCTTCCTCTGCACTTAGAAAGCTATGCCTTCTTTTATTATATGCGTTAAATATAGCCCAAAACTAACGCATACAGATAGCCAGCCAGCTGTCGCCACAAGCAGCCCCCCCAATCCTGCACATCGTCCCCAGCATGTCTTATACAATAACCAAATACCATTTCTGTCTCCTTATTTTCCCTGGCGGATTTATATATAGAACTATACAAGCACACTGAACTAGTTTTAGACTGTACTTAATTTCTTTAATTGATAAGGAGAAGTAATCAGAACTTTTGGTGGAATCGTCCTTCTGTTTGATCAGAGGTCTCTGAGTAAGACGTTCAAAAAATTTAAAAAAAAAACAAAGAGACAGAGAGAAAATTATTCCATAGAATTCCGATTATGGTGACAGATAAGCCTTTTTTAACATCCTACGGCTGATAAGATATGTTTCTTTTTGGATACAAAGAAGTAATTTGTTGCTGATTTTGTTTTTCTTTGCATAACGCTTGGAGGCCTACATGAATAAGGATGCTTATACTTGTAGTTAACAATCTCCTGCGTTTTCAAGTTATCAGCCGAATCTTTGATGTGGTTACATTTAGAATATAAAGTTATAACATGAGAGAGACATAAAGTATTTTAAATGTTGAAGTGTGTCTGACAAATCATGCATCCTTTGAGGGCGCTATCTCATCCCGAATCAACTTTTCTCTTCTTTTCAAGGATAATATGCAAAATTCTATATGATGTTTATATAGACTACATGTACAATTAAATTAGGCGAATCCTATATTAGCCTTTTTCATGAAGAAGGACGTCTACTTATTCTTCTATGACCCTAAAACTCTGAACCTACAAGAGAAATATAGGTGTGCTCGAAAACAATTCTCTCCTATTAGTTCTTCGCAAAAACTTCTGATAATTAACACAAGAACTTGTACCCTATTTCTATTTGCCTACATTATTAAAGATAAAGGAGATATCCCAAGTTGGTATTAAAGATTAAGATACAATGGTACCTCCATAAGTTACCTATACAACGGTACAAATTTTTTTAATTAAAATTTAACTTTGATTTACAATTAGGTGATCGGTGGGATTTCTTATGTTTTTTTATTATTATTATCCATGAGGTGTTTTAAAAGGACCTCAACTATAAGAAAATACCTTTAAATCTTATATTCTAATAATTTAAATTGAACTCTAGTCAATAATTTAAGTCTCCAGTTAATGTATGCTTCAAGATTCTAACATGAAGGTTTCGTTTGCAACAAGAAAGAGTTTTAAAACTAAAGTATTACTGTTCATGTAATCATGGGGTTGCGGTGTAGGGTTGATTATAGATGATTACACAATTATGAACCTCGCCTAAGTAAACCTCATAAAAAATGACCAACTCAGAGAATTAATCCATTCGTGAATAATTTTTTGCCACCTTTCCAGCTAAGAGAGTTCCGAGTAAATTGTAAACTAAATTTCTTTCATAATTAGACAACAAAATACCTAGCAGCTGGAGCTAAGTAACTATGCAACAACGATTACATGCGTTGAAACTCAACCTAGTCCTCCGTTAAATGTCTAACAAGGTTAGCCATTTAATCACGAGCTTTACAGATAGAGCCTTATTCTTGGAGGTTATATAGCTGCATGGTCAGGGCTCACGGTTCACTTTTCTTAGACGTTCATGTGAACAGAGGAAAAAAAGGGAAAAAAAAAAAAGGGATCGGAGCACCTTTTTTTATAATGCAATGAGGCATATACAGTCCCATCAATTATCAAATTTTCAATAAAGTGAAATGAGAATAATTACTTTTTCTTGAAAAGAGTTGTTATTTTATGCAATCCTAAGTGCCAAAAGAAGGTCAAAAGTAGCTTGAAAAAGCTTCACTCCACAAAATTTCATGTTGCTCTGACGATTACTTTTTCTCATGCTGCAGCTTCCGGACGCAATTTGCATCATTTCCTCTCTTATCTTCCTCTTCTTTACTTTTATGATTTATCTTTATTCGGTTATTAAATTTAGGTCTATCATGGGTGTGTGTGGACTCGTTGTTTCCATATCTGGTTTTCTTGACATAAAAGGATTATAGCTTTTAGTTCTATACTTGCAGTGATAATTATGCAAACAAGATATGGAAACACCAAACATATGTCGATTATACTTCTTATGATCACTGCAAGAGACAAGTTAGACAAAAGTAAGGGCAGGGAGGATTTCTGATTCTACTAGTGTCGCTTAAAGAAGACGAACATAGATAGAAGGTTGCAAGAAAACGAACAAAAGAAGAAAACTGTTCCTCTGTTTTGATATGTCATATATGGATTTCTGTTTAGGTCTATAGTAAAAGGTCAACAATAGCTCCCCGTTATTCTTTTGGCTTGAGGAGCTATAGAATATTTTTCATTACAAGGTAGCCTTCATTATTTCCAATTTCTTGATTATATCAATTTCTCCATTAATTATTTTTCTTTTAAAAAGGATTGAGATTTCAAAAAAATCGACCAACTGAAATATTGGAAATCAATCTTCGTACAAGAATCTTTTCGTTATTTGTAATACTTAAGGAAACTTGGGATTGATAGGAACCTGATACTGAGCGAGGGGAGTCAGTGATTAATCATCAGTTGACCAATTAAGTATGTGAAGACTCCTTATGCACAGAAGTGTAACAACTACGTAAGAACCTGAGAGATCTTGGGATTCCAGATTTACATCCTCTAGACTCTTGAGGTGAGGTTGTAGGGGCTTAAGATTAATCTGACTAAATCAGGATACCTAATATAAAAAAAAAAAATCAAATGACTATGCAAACCTTCGGATAATCATGGAAACGATTATCAATGGTGGGACATATAAAAAATGATTTGGACAACACGAGACTTTAATATGGACAACTCTCCAAGGAGAGCACCAGAGAGCGCCACGTGGTAGGCAGGCCTTATTACATGCTGAATTGTCTACATCTGATAGGGTACGCACATATACCCATCCGAGTATTGGTTGGTCGAGTTGTGATTGGAGAGATGGAAAAAGAACACAACTTTGCTCTCAAGGGTCTTCAATTTATTCAATGATGATTCCAATATCATTTGTAGTCACTTAATTTGTAAAACACAATACACGTTCTTTTAACTTTCAGATATCAGTTTACATATATTTAGTCAGTGGGTAGACAGGGGCAAAATACAAAAATACATTAAAAAAAAAAACTAAAACACCATAATTTTTGTAAGATAAAAACAAAACAAAAAACAAATTCAGTAACTTTAGGTTTGAAATGACAATAAAGAAGAAAAGAACGTAAATGTTAATAATGTAGGCAATCCCAGACCCATAGCTTATGGAAGTAAACAAGGGTTGAAATTATTGGTCTCCACATAGAGGAATATCAAGCCGTCACTCTTTGGATAACATCATCATCTCCACATCTAAAAAAAGAATTCCTACCTTTAAAAAAAAAAAAACGCTAAACCTAAGCCTACAGCTCACAATCATTTGTACCTTTCCCTTGCTTCGGATTAGTAATCTTATAATTTAAGAATTATCTCAACGTCACCATTCCTCTGACGTGTATTTCGGTTTGTGGTCTCACGTGCCTTACGCCGGGATCGACTCCCGTTAATTTAGGATTTTAAATTAAAGGTTATTAACATCAATGTCAATTTGGCGTAGTAAGATCCTAGTCATTTGATACCATTTGCCTCTCGTCTCTTGATTCTTCTGTTTAAATAAGCCTTTCTTCCTTCCCGATTTACTTAATTATTTGGTTCACAAACGAAACGATCATCTTAGGATGTACCCCAACTTTTCTTTTTCTTGCATGTTAATTGCTCATTATTATGGATCACGCATTAATTAGCTCTCAGTTTATTCCGACAGGATCATAACAACTAAAATTTAAATAACTGTCGCTTCCTTCTTGTTCTTTCATGCCTCCGCAAAAGGTCTACCCTGTAATGGCGAAAATGACCCATCAACTAGTCGGATATGCTTTGTTTTGGCATGTTGTACAAGTTAACCTACTCGGTATTGGAAAGGGTATTCTTGACATTTTGATGACAGGAATGTTGTGCGTACGTTAATGGAGGTCTGATTTTTTCTTTTCTGTCACAGTCAAATGGTAGTAAAAAAAACAAAAAAACAAATTAGGCCAATTATTTCAAGGGGCATGTTGTGACCCCAGTCAAGTCATGATCTACAAGATACCATCCTCATAATTACGATGACATAATACATGTTGTGACAAATATTATTTTGTCCATATTTCCAATATTATTGCAGATTTTCTGAGCATTATTATTCATCCAGGAAAACAAGAAATCACCTAATTAATTAGATAAGTTGTGTGTGTGCGTGGATTAGTGGGTCCCAGACCGAAGACAATCAACGAGGCCCACCCCCCCTTGCTTACAGCCAAAATTGTTCTTCTGTGTGATCAAAAATTGAACAGGCGGGACTCTTAACTAGTTCATGATTACCAAATATTCAAAATTTCCAGCTATTTTCTTTTTCTTTATATATTTTTTCCTGAGCTGTCCACGTTTGGAGTCTTAGATCGATCAATCAAATGGTTCACGTGCTTGGGACGTTTTGTTCTGAGGCATACCATGGAAGGAAGGTCCCACCCATTACTTGTATATGTAGATGAAAATTGCACATATAATAATTAAGCTTAATCAAACATGACTTTGGATTCAATGAATCATTATGTTAATATACGGATGTTATAGTTTATACGTACTTTTTAGCTTTAATTATTATCATTAACTACACAAATCATTCTCTTCTCTTGTGCTTTTCTATGTATCCCCTTTCCATCTAAATGGATGTATTCGTATATCTATTTACTTTTTTATATATATATAAATAGACATATTTAGTTTTGTCAAATAAATCAGAAAACCTCCTTGATTTAACTTTTGATGTAACATGGTGACGCAAAGAGAAGGGTGTCTTTGAAGCTGTTATGTCTGGACACTTGCATGTTAGGGTTAGGGTTAGGCTTAGGCTTACAAATTGGAAAGTATACTATCTTATTTAGTGATGAAATTCCAAGTTAATCTCTTATTTTAAATTATCTTTACTAATCTATTTTTTTTTAATGTGTACTAATTTGATTTATAAATTATTTTACATCTAATTGATAAATTCTTTATTTTTAATTAATTTAATTAAGCTTTTACCTTCTTAAATTAAAAGATTTATAAACAACTTCCTTTTACACTGAAGAGGAATGATTCGGCCTGGTTTCCGTACAGAAGATTTCAAAGACATATGTAAGTCTATAAAAGAAAATAGCCAACAAACAAGATCTAGGAATCATCATATATATATATACACACACAAGAAGGATGTGATTGCCTTGCGTTGATCATCAATTATTTCCGCACAGACATTTACAGCATGTGAATGTTCTTGGAAGTTACCCTTATCCTCAGAACAGGCCCCGTTTGTTAGAAATAGATTCTTAAAAGAAGTTGTTCAAGTACTGTAAAATTAAAAACAAAAAAAAAAGGCCCTTCATTTAATAAACATAAAAGGGCTGTTTTGGAAGGTTTCCTAATAAAACGTTTTGGATTTTGTCCATACATATTTCATCAATTGCTCTAAAGTTTCACAACCCTTCCCCGAGATAGATTTCTTGTAACTTTGGTTTTCCTTTGAAACTTCATACCATAACTAACAAGGTACACAATAACATGGGACCATACTCATCACTAGAATATTATAAGAAATTCTAACTACTTATATGTAAAACACCAACCTCTGTCTTCCCAGACTCGCATATTTCCTATCAAATAAATTCCATTCTCTCTCGTACTGTAGCAACAAACATAATTCATTTCCTTTCCTGTCTTAATAATCAACTTTCATCATACTTTCCATACCCAAGCCCACCTTTCTTTTCTTGCCTTTCAAAAGAATACCAAAATGGGGCTTAGAGACATTGGAGCAACACTGCCTCCTGGTTTCAGGTTTTATCCTAGTGATGAGGAGCTTGTTTGCCATTATCTCTATAAGAAGATCACAAATGACCAAGTTCTTAAGGGCACTTTAGTCGAAATCGACTTACATACTTGTGAACCATGGCAGCTTCCTGGTAAGTGTACCATCCATCGTTTCTTGTTTCTTTGCAGCATGAATATCATCAATCTAGTTAGCTAGACGTTTCTCTGTGTATGCTTCCTTCCGGTGGTTTTAGCATATTTAATTTGACGACAACCAGACACAAGCATTAAACACTTATGATTTGTGCTTCCAGATGTACGAGACTGATAGGTATTTCCTGGAGCATCATCAATTATTTGAAGTTTTAATATTAGTTATGCGGCCAACCTATTGCTTGCAGGTCTCTCTAATATTATTTTTTGTTCGGTTTGCTTTTGTTCTATTTTCTCGTCTTCTAGCTTCTGCCTTCTTGTTTTAACGTGGATTACCATATACATAACAAGATAAAATATTTTCTTCTCCTCTCTCATTGTCTTGGATAACAAGACCATATTCTTCACAGTTAATACACTTCACTTTTTCCTTCATAAGGTAGAATACTAAAATGAGATCAGTTTTATTTAACTGAGAAGAGGGGTCAACAACAATCCAGCTTATTTTCAGCTCGTTGGTTCTTTCTTCTCCTCCTGTTTTTTCCTAGTAATTGGCCTATATTTTCATACCTCATGAATGGTCATCAATGAGGACGAATGGAGTTGCTTCCAGTAAGCAATTTGAAGATAGAGCGATTTTCTCAGGGCTACTATAGCAAGATTAAGTTCACACGCATTTCTGAGTATTATCCCCTAGAAAGATTTTACTTTCATCGCAAGTCTCAATCCGTTTTACTCTTTTACTATATACCATATACAGATGTGTACTATTCGCCTTAAGAGAAAGCAGGTTACTTTTCCTCTAAATAGAATATACTTGCAAAAACTATAAAGAAAATTAAACACGTATTTGCACATATGCTAATTAGCTAGATAGATAGCTAGCTATAGCTAAGCTGGTCCCATTTCAATATTCTCTTTATCTATGTGCAAATATACTAGGAGATGATGTGCTACCTCCTTTGTGGTGATGTTTGATGCTTGTAATTACTATGAAGTTTCTTCTTCTTTCTTATCTCTACTTATGAACAGCAGCCCTTATTTGTTCCGTGACAATTTATCATGGCCAGTGGGATAAAGTTATGCACCGACCGCTGGTTTAGTTTATGCATTAAATTCAACCCACGAACATGCATACAAACTATCTATTAGATATCCAATAACTAGAAAATTTATGTTCAATATGTATGGACATTTTTCTTTTTTTTTGGTAATAAGATGCAGGTCTTTGTGAATTATTCAAAACGTTCACATGAATAATTACTCTAAATGTTCACATGAATAATTATAGATGCTTTACACGTTAGGGTTGATTGAGTTGATGGAAAGGATCAGTATTCAATTTTGTATGAAATATCAAACTGAAAGGGAAAAGGATAAGGACATTAACAAAAAGGGTTTGTAGCGAACAAGATTTTCCAAAACGTAGGTAACTATGCTTTAAAGAGAAACTTTTGGTGGGTCACTTTGACTATGATTGATAAACGCGTATATCTTATGCTACGAGTAATGTTTCCTTCTTTGTTATTTTTTTTCGCTCCAGTTCACTTTATTGCAATATTACCCATGTTCCTTCTGCTCCTCCTACAGAAAAGAGTCAACGATGGGCCAGTACATCCTTGCTAGCCATTGAAACTAATGCCATGTATTTGTTAGATGTGCAAAGGAAATCCATATATATCAAAGAAAAGGGAGAGAGTTCTTTTCACTTTTAATAACATAGCTTGCACCATCATACAAAGAAAAGTCAGAAAGAAAATATAATTTCATAAAGAAACATGATCCTAAAGTACTCGTTCTGAATCATCTTCATATAATTTTCCTTGTATCTAAAGATTGCAAGTATAAACTAATCGTGAACTGTTTTCCACTTGTATTTGGAAAATTTCAGAGGTGGCTAGGCTCAACACCAACGAGTGGTACTTCTTCAGCTTCAGGGACCGAAAGTACGCTACTGGGTTCAGAACCAATCGAGCCACGACATCCGGGTACTGGAAAGCAACTGGGAAAGATCGTACAGTGCTTGATCCCACTACTCGTGAGATTGTTGGGATGAGAAAGACTCTGGTCTTCTATAGGAATAGAGCTCCTAATGGTATCAAAACTGGTTGGATCATGCATGAGTTTCGGCTCGAGGCTCCGCATATGCCTCCTAAGGTGTGTTCCAATTAACCTAATATATGGCTTTTATAGTCAACTTCTATAAATATTCTCAGTCGTTCACTGGAGTTAGTGGCACTAGAATCATCCTCGTCAACATTTATCTGATTTAATTTTCTCCTTTCTGTATCCGAACTGAAACTTAAACTAACATGCACCAAATAAATGAAAAACCAATCACCTTCTGCACACATGCACATGGTGGAAGAGAGAGAAAGAGAGAGACAGAAGTTGGCCATACGTACGTTAGCTAGGTAGCTAGACATGGATAACATTTGTCAACACCATACTGTCTTAAGGGAAAGTTCCCTGTCCACTTTATCTGTAGTGAGTTGCTGTGACATTTAGTTAAGGGTGAATGTCGTGGTGACACTTGAGAGACAAATAGAGAGAACAAACCAGTAAGGACATTGCTGGCAGGGAAGTTACCCGACTTTTGTCTCCCAGTCTTATGGCCTTGATGACAAGGCTTATAGTGAGAAGTTTAGAGCATGTATGACAAATTCTAGGGATAGTTTTGAGATAGGAACGCAGACCAAAAAATAATATTGAATCATTAGAATTTCAGAGCATGTATGACAAATTCTAGGGATAGTTTTGAGATAAGAACGCAGGCCAAATAATAATATTGAATCATTCTTAAATCGTATTTCTATGTTTAAATGTATATTTTTCTATTTAGATAAAATGACAAATTCATGTTTTTAATTTAATAAAATTCTTATTACATTCACAAAACATTAACGTGTTCAAAAAAAATTTCTTGTTCTAAATCTTTAATTTTAAATATTATACTTTATTTTAATCTTAATTATATCATATGTTTACACTTTAAATGAGACTATAATATTCTTCTAATTAATTTTTTAAGATTATAAAAATTGGTATAGTTTTCCATCTTTTCTAACAATTTTTGATAGTGAAAACAGGCACTAGATTTTTTTTTAAAAAAAAACCATATACGAACGTCGCTTAGATTTGCATCTAATCTAAATATAGTGAGGTGGTATATCTTCTTTGTACAAAATCTGGCACTGTGGCGCTCATTAAACAAAACATTTAAATCACAACATCACAGGAGGACTGGGTGCTATGTAGAGTTTTCCACAAAAGCAAGGCAGAAGACAGCGTGATCAAGTTCAGCCCAGAGTTCACGTTCGAGACGTCGCCGACAGTTGTTGCTCCTCTGAACTTGGCAACGTCTCCTAATTGTACCGAACAAAATCTAAGCCGGGGTACATACCAGCAAATATCGTCGACCACGACTCATCACCAGTGTTCTTTCCTAAACCTACTTCAGCTTTCCCATCAGGAAAGGAACGTCGCTAACTCCACTCCCGGAGTCAGCTCCAAAGGGGGTGATGGAGATTACGAGTTCTTGTGGGACGACATGAACTTGGAAGAAAATAGCTTGGGAGATGGTGGTGTTTCCAACTTGGAGGACATGAGATTTGAGATTGATAATAGCTTGGCTTTCCTCTAAGAATGTTTTATGTTTTCAGAAACTTGCGATAATGAATACCGATTTGTTGATTTGTAATGTACTTGTGGTATATGGATTTGAGGGACAACTCAAGGGCTTGGACAAAACACTTTTAGGAATTATATACACATTATATGTGTGTGTGTATATATACGTATATATATATATATGCTAGCCTATGATTGGGGTTTATTAATCTTTTTGTAAATGTTATTTTGGCCTGTGTACAAGCAGAGAAAAATTGTTGTAGTTGTAATCTTTAGCTGCATTAATATAAGGAATCTTTTACTGGTTTCTCAATTCCATGTTTGGTTCTCAATCATTTTGCAAATATATGGTTATACAATAAGACGATATTGACATTAAAAAACATGAAAGTTTCAAACTTTGCATGATTTTAAGCTTCTGTTTTCAAATGCTGAGATATATCACCTTAAAAACACTACATCAAAACAAACGATTAGCCACTTTTTTTTTTTTTGCGACGAATTTAAAACTTTGCTAAAAGTAAGCTTTTGACAATGATTTCCAAAATCGTTGAAAAAAGTCCAACTTTTTGTGACCTTCTGTCATATCGTCGTTAAATGAATATATTTCGCAACGATAAGTATAATTCATCGCAAAAGGAGAGAAATTTTGTGATGTTTTGGAAACTTTGCTGTTAATGTTCAAGCCTTAGATGATGATCACTGTAATCGTCGCTAAATGTTGGACTTTTAGTGACAAATATGAAAATAATCGCCAAAAGTTTATATTAAACATTTTATATCTTATATATTTCTTAAGTATTTCTTAAGGAATTTTTTTAATGATAGCAATTTTTAAATTAATAATGTTAAAACGATAATTTTTAGTAATAAGTATGCTTAATAATCCCAAGGTTAATTATAATTGACATTTATATGATTTTTCATATTTTTTCATTTGCCTTCTTTATAATTTTTTTTAAAAAATTAGCTAATGCATTCAAACTCTATAAATTTGTTTAAATCTATAGATTTATACACAAATGATTCATTAATGATGTTTTTTGTGCATAGTATTACACCTTCGTTCATACAACAATTTCATGAAAATAAAATATAGCGTCTAAAAATAACATAAATTTAGGTTGGCTAGTATTCGTAGTCATTAATATTTATTAACAATAAAATAATAATACATATAAATATTGAAATATGGCAAGTAATACAATATAGTGATATATGAGAAGAATTATAACACTACAAGAAAATTACTTTTTAGCGATGGATAATTATCGACGAAAAATCATATTCCGTCGGTAAAATTGTCGACAAGATTTTAAACTTGCAACGAAACACAAATCTATAGGTAAAAAAAATTTACCGATGGAACTACTGTCGGTAAATTTTATCAGTAAATTTTACTCCTAAACGTCGTCAGTTGCCTCCGTTTCCGTGTTTTTAAAACAATGAAAATGATATCGATTTGATTTAAGGTTAATCCCCCGTAGTGTCTTCCCTCATTTTCTCTCTTTCATTTCACCTGTGGCCCCGTTTCTCTCCTTTCGTCACTATCCCACCATGCCTCTCGTCGTCCGACCGCCCCTCCTTGCCATCGTCAGTCCGAAACTCCTTGCCATTGTCGTGGGATCTACTCGGGGTATGCCATTGTCATCTTTTTGTGTTTTAATTCCAACGATATCAGTTTATAAATGTTTGTAATGACTAAATGTAAGTGCAGGCATCATTAGTTCACGTTTATAGGTAAATGGTGTTAGATTTATGTTTTGGAAAATAATCATCGTTGGTTCAGATTTATAGGTAAATGGTGTTAGATTTTATTTTTGTCTTCGTTGGATTATGTCAGTATATGTGTTTGTACTCCATGCATATCTCCCATGAAATCCCCTTAGGTTCACTGAACGATTCACAATGATGTTGGATAATTTGTGAATTGTTGGATTTGTGTACTGCTTTGTATATTGAGAAACTAATCTTGAGGTGTAAAATGGCACTAATGTTAGACATAAAAAATAGACTATTTTCTAAGGCATAGGGAGACATTGATGATGGATAAAGAAAAGGATAAGGATGTGAGAAAAGAAGAGGAAATTTTATATTGTACGAAGTTTTGTTAGATGTGATAATTATATTGTAATGCAATCAATCAAGGATTTAAAAGTGAGTAGTGGTGATATAACACATATAAAGTTAGTGGTAATTAGGAAGTAATCTACTTCTTATAAGAGAAGTCCAACTTTCAAATTCATGTACAGTGAGTTCTTTAAAGGAAATTTTGGTTACAAAATGAGATAATGTTATGATTATGGTTTGGTTTAATGATTGTTAATGGGCATGTTAGTGAATATTATTTAACCTTATTACTTTATTGGTTAAAATGTTATTACAAATCTACTAACAGTGAGGTTGTGAAGAATTTTAGATTTGGACTGATATTGAACAATTTCCTTACATGTTTTAGACCTAGGTGTCATATAAGTAATATGGAGGGTAATATTAAATTTATTTCTCCAAAACCTAATTTCTTATGTATATCTTATGCTATGAATATGTAACAGTTTATTAGTAGCTTTTCATCAATTTTGTTAGTAGAGAGTAAGGTTATTACGGTTCGTAATGTTAACGTGTTTGGTTTTAAAGAAACTAATTAACAACATCATAAAAGACTTGAATGACATATTGTATTATGACCAGTTAGACATATTATAAGTCTCAGACGAAAATATGCATAAATCCTTGTCCTTTACTAATTTCTCATGTGTTATTCCCAAACGTCTAAAAAATATTGGTAAGGACTTAGATGTTGACATTGATGCATGCATGACTAGCTTTATAAGTGTATTTTATCTATTTATTTTGGCATTTTTCATTTAAAAAAAATTTGAAAATGAATTTACAATTAAAAATTTTATTCTCACAGTTTTTCATCTTTACACTTTAGAATGGTCACTAATGCTATTATTGCATTTTCATAAAAATAATGGACATTGCGATATTTAACTCTAATCACTAGGAGAATGGTGCTAAGAAGAACCTATATAAAGTCCTATCTCAAAGAAATATATTATCTACACTATATGTACTAATATAAAGATTATTATGTTATAGATAATTTCATGCAAGAACTACTTGGGGCTATAGACACATATCCTACGAAGGTATTAGAATATTTTTGGTGTGCAATGTGATGAAAAAGTTTCAAAATGCACATTTTTATCTCATATGCAAAATTATTTCCAAGTCAATGTAATAAGAATAATATGTTGGTTATGTTATTTCAAATGGAAAATTGGTTCCCCGATTATAGACAATGGTAAATTATAGAGATTGACCAACATTTTGATTATGCTTATTGATTGATGACATTTAGTGAAGAATGTGATTTACATATATTGTATATTATAATTTTAGGATAAAGATTGGCACCTAGAACATCAATTATGGTAGGTTCTTGTTTATTTTTCGTATGAACTAGTAACTTTTAGTATATTATTAATAACATATATAAGTTGTAGTGGAAAAATTTGATGGATATTCATAAGCAATTATATGAGCAACTGATGTGCAATAATTTCACCTATACCTACGTTTGCTAATGAAACAACTAAAAACAAGCAAATGAATTCAAATTCCCAATCAATTTGTTCAATTTTAATTTTGGATTTGACTATTGTACATATACTTTGTAATTAGGTTAGTGAAAAATCGAAGTCTCAATTACAATTTTTATTGACTTATTCATTTTTTTAATGTAGCTACATAGATATAACTATTTCATATAAAGTTGAGAATTGACTAGTTGTATTAATTTTCGACAAAAGGAAAGCATGTGCCTCCCTTTTAAAATAAATTATAAATGTCAAATGTTGGATGCTTAAAATGTTCACATTGTAGGAATAAAAAGGGAAGAAAAAAGAATGAATTATATAGAAGTTTTAGGAGGAAATTTAAAATAAAAACCATAGTATTTAGTTATGGAAATTGTACACAGTTGAAAATTGTACAAATGAAATCCTTTGAACTCCTTTAAAAATCGAACAAAATGGAATTAAAAAATTCCATACCTAAAATCATGTTTGTGGGATTTGGTTAAAACCCCAGTGTAATAAGTGGGTCTTCGTAGGCATGGAGGCATTATCTGTAGAGTATATTTGGAGATGATATTGGTAGGTGATAGTTGATATGGGTTACACTCATTATTCATGGAGGTGTTGATTGTTGTTGCTAATAATACATTCAAATTCAAGATATGAAGGAAGACTTGAAATTTTGATCTAAACCATTATCAACTAAAACAAAGTTGAACAAATTAACTTGAAAGCTATAAGTCATTTATTTTGAAAAGGAAAGGATCTAATTAAAAAGATACAAAAGCATAAAAACCGTTGCAATTTAGATTTCTATTGAATCTTGTTTTAATTTAGACCCTACGAAGTCCTATAACCAATAGACATTTTTAGGCTAAATTGGTTTTGGTTATTCAACTATATATCAATTAAAGTATAAATAAAAGGAAGACTTTGATAAACAATAAGTGCCACATATATAATATAAAAGGAGTTTTGAATATGTTAATTGATAAACCCAACAAGTTTTAGACAAGATTCAAAGATTTAATCAAGATCTTAAGGAATCTAACTCTAACTTTGAACAAAAAGGGAAATTATCTGTAAAGGAAAGATTAAATATATTGTCTTATGTATTTGGTACGGTATTTGAATTTCTTACATGAGTTTAAGTTTGAGGCATTGAGTTTGATAATGCCTCAATGCAAATTGTGAAGAGATAATGGAAGAGGGGGTATCCTTACCTCAACCTTTTGGTACCATAAAAAAGATTGGAAGGTTCTCTATTCACCATGACGTTGAAGTAGTAATGACACATTTTTTGATCCAATGACTATAGTTGTTTAGTAATCTAAAAGTTTTCATAACTTGAAAGGTACAACTTATAGTGTCAAATACTTTATGAAAATCAACTTTAATAGAATAGCTTTTAGTAGATAACTTGTTATAATAATTCTTAAAGAAATCTTGATTAATCAATATGTTATCAATAATACCCCTACTTTAAACACTTTTTGGAAAAGAAATAATAAGAGAAATTAATTTAATTTGATAGCATGAATTTAGAAATAATCTCATCAATTGCATTGCAAAAAGAGGATGAATTGAAAGACTAAGATGTAAGGTAGATATGAGTTTTGCATAGTTTCTTTACATAACTTTAGTAACTAAATCTCTTCTTTTTATTATGTTTATAATGAATGTATCTTTTGTTAAGTCAAAATGACTTTACGATTAATTTTGATGAAAATCAAATAATGATGAAGGAAGAAATGAGACGCAAAGACAAAATGAGATGGAAGGAAATGAGACGGAAGAAATAAGGCGCAAAGACAGAAATGAGACGGAAGCAAAATGAGACAGAAGAAAAATGAGACGAATAAAAATGAGACGGAAGGAAATGAGATGGAAGAAAATGAGATAGAAACAAAATGAGACGCAAAGACAGAAATGAGAAGGAAGCAAAATGAGACGGAAAGCAGAAAACAGAAATGAGACGGAAGGAAATGAGACGAAAGAATAATGAGACGGAAGAAATGAGACGCAAAGACAGAAATGAGACAGAAACAAAATGAGACGCAAAGCAGAAAATAGAAATGAGGCAGAAGCAAAATAAGACGATAAAAATAAGATGAAGTGAAGCCGAAAATGAGACGAAAGAATCAAAGATGAAGAACCAAATCAATTTGAGTTAGTTACAAAACTCAACTGAATAACCATTTCTTTAAAGATCAAGAAACAAGAAGAAAGAAGCAATTATCAAGAAGCAATTGAAGACGAAGACCATAAATACGATTCAAAGTCGAAGACTGAAAAAGTTAGTGACTTTCAAAAAGTTAAATACTGTATTTGTGTGAAACATGAGAGCTATATTTTCTGTAACAAAGCTCGTAATATCTTTCTGTAAAAAAGAAAAAAAGCTGAGAGCCTGAAGAGGCTAAATGAGAAAAAGAATACTTGTTGTAAGAGACCTGAAGAGGCTTGGTGAAAAGAATACTTGCAGTTTTGTGAAGTATAGTGAAATCTCATAAGGGAGTCTGAGGACTGGCCGTAGCCTACGGTTTGGGGTGAACCAATATAAAATTGTTGTGTTAATTCTCACTCTCAAATCTCAACTCTTATTTTTATTGTTGATATAAATACTTCATAATATTATTTGTCAATCGTTTTGAGAAAGTAAATTTTTTTAAAAGGGGATTGTATTAAAAATTCGAATATACAATTCAACTCCCCCTTCTTGTGCATTTTGTATATCGTATTCTAACGTGTGATTCACTTCAATTGGTATCAAAGCTCGGTGTCCAAGAACCACCGTAACAAAGTGTGGATAAAGATCCATGGCAGAGTCACACATATACATAGCTGAAGGTGCCTCTGTAACTAGACTTACGACGTTCAATGGAGAAGACTATCATTATTAGAAAGACAGGATGCGGCTCTTCATTGAATCTACTCATATCGATTTTTAGGAGATAATAGAAAATGGACCGTATACACCGGTTGATGAAGAAGGAAATGTCATTCCATGAATCAAATGGTCTGTAGAACAAAAAGCAAGATTCTAGCTAAATTCGAAGGCCAAGTTCTTCTTAAGTTGTGCCCTAAGCAGAAGTGAGTAAGATAAAGTTCACAGATGAGACATTGTGAAGGAGATGTGGGATACCTTATCCATCGCACATGAAGGCACAAATCAAGTAAAGGAGTCCAAGATAAGCATTCTTGTACACCAGTATGAGCTGTTCAAAATGAAAGATGAAGAGTCTATCGATCAGATGTTTGGAAGATTTCAAACTATCATCAATGGGCTTAAAGCTCTTAGTAGAACGTATGACAATCAAGATCATGTTAGAAATATCTTAAGGAGCCTACCAAAGTGATGGAGACCAAAAGTTACATTCGTACAAAAAGCCAAGGATTTGAGCATATTATTGATGAACTACTTGGATCTCTAAAGATACATGAAGTTGAACTCGATGCTGAAGATAAGCCCAAACGGGAGAAATCCATAGCATTGAAGGCTGGACAAAAGAATCAAGAGAAACAAAGGAAGAAAAGCTCGTCGTCAGAAACACTGAAGATTGAGGCAGTCAAGGATGATGACTCCAACAATTCAGATCATACTTCAAGCGAGGAAGATGACGAACTATCCTTTATTTCAAGAAACATCATACGCATGTGGAAGAAAAAGGCTAAAGGAAATAAAGAATCCTACTTTAAGAAGAATAGAAAAGAAGAAGGGAAGAACGAAAAAACATCTGTTACATGCTATGAATGCAATAAATTGGGACATTACAAGTCCGAGTGTCCATTGTTAAAAAAAAGCCAAAGAAGAGTAGAGAAGGCAAGAAAAGCATAATGGCAACCTGGGAAGAACTAGATTCGTCTGAATTCGATACGGACTCAGAAGCATCGGTGCAAGAAAATATTTTCCTAGTAGCTGTGAAAGAAAGTGAAGAGGAGGTAACCTCAAAATTTAATGAATTACAAGATGCATGCTCAGAACTATTAGAAGATTATCATGCTATTCTAAAGCAGTATAAGTTGCTTAAGAAAAAATATGTAGAAAAGTTGAGAAACACGCAAGCATTAGAAGAAGAAAATGTTTGCTTAAAGAAACAAGTAGATGAGTTGAAGAAGAAGGTTGTGGTAGATAGATCTGAAGAAATCAATAAGCTGAAGCAAAGAATAAATAGTCTTTCAGCTGATCTATCAACATTTATGAAGAGTATGAAGAAAATGAATGATATGCTAGGAAATTACAGACATCCTAATGATAAAACGAGATTAGGTTTTAGTAAAAACCACTCTCAGCATAAAAAGGTTTATGTTCCTTTTAGGAAAAAAAATTCATTAACAGAATTATTATCAGAGATATCATCAATTGCATCATCATATTATGAATTATGCACAGACTAACCCTAAAGGACTCAAGAGAATCTGGGTACCTAAGAGACAGATAATACCACTTGCAGATATCCTTCCATTGGTACTTGGACAGTGGATGCTCGCGACACATGATGGGAAGAAGGTTTATGTTCCTAGATCTATAGTATAAGAAAGGAGGATCGGTAACTTTTGGAGACAACCAGCAGAGCATGATAATTGGAATCGATAAAATGGGTAAAGATTCCTTTGCATGCATTGATAACGTGCTGTTAGTTGTTGGATTAAAACATAATCTGATTAGTGTCAGTCAATTATGTGATTCTGGTTTTGAAGTGTCCTTCAATCAAAATTCTTGTGAAGTCAAGAACAAGGATGAGTCCATATTCTTTTCTGCCAAGAGACAAAACAATCTTTGCGAAATCAATTTGGAAGATTTTCAAAATCAAAATATTTTTTGTTTTATATCTACTGATCAAGAAAGATTGATTTGGCATAACAAGCTAGGTCATATCAGTTTTAAACATATTTCCAAGTTGATTAAACATGATTTGGTAAGAGGTTTACCAAAAATATGTTTTAATAAGGATTTCATTTGTGAAAGTTATGAAAGAGGAAAACAAGTTAAAACAATGTTTTCTTCTAAAAATGTTGTAACTTCTTCTAGACCTCTAGAGTTGTTGCATATGGATTTATTTGGTCCAACTAGAACTTTGAGTCTTGGTGGAAAGAAGTATGGTCTTGTTATTGTTGATGATTTCACTAGATTTTGTTGGATATTATTTTTATCACATAAAGATGAGTCATTTAAGTGTTTTAAGATCCTATCCAAAAAGTTATAGAATGAGAAAGGTATGTCTATAGCTAGTATTAGAAGTGATCATGGTGGTGAGTTTGAAAATGAGAAGTTCAGAATGTACTGTGAGGAGAATTGAATTTTTCATAATTTCTCTTCCCCTAGAACTTGATAACAGAATGGAGTTGTTGAAAGGAAGTGGCTAGGACTATGCTGTGTGAGATGAATCTTCCTAAATACTTCTGGGCAAAAGCTGTGAATACAGCATGTTATATTCGAAATAGAATACTTCTGCGACCCTTGTTGAAGAAAACTCCATATGATTTATGGAATAGCAGGAAACCTAATATATCCTACTTCCATCCATTTGGTTACAAGTGCTCTATATAGAATAGAAAGGAAACTCTGGACAAATTCAACTCTAAGAGTTATTCTGGAATTTTTCTAGGTTATTCTCTATCATCAAAAGTCTATAGGGTTTACAACCTTACCTCTAAGACTGTTGAGGAGACCGTTCATGTCAAGTTTGATGATAGTTCTCAACCAAGTAGGAGAGATGATCCTGATAATAAAACCCTTTCAGTACCCTTGGTTGATAATGAAGAAGTATCACTATCAGAAACTTCCTTAGACAAAGTTGAATATATTCCTGAGACTTTTGATTTGAAGAGAGATTGGAAATATAAGAGTTCTCATCCAGAAGAGTTGATTATAGGAGAGACCTCAGAAGGTGTG
>JANIHY010000004.1:30190165-30203971 GCA_027479065.1 Erythroxylum brevipes | reverse complement strand
GTTTTGTTACATTTAAATACACGCCTCTTACCATTGAGCTAAGAGGTCTCGAGTTCGAGTACCAAAGAGGACAATACCTTTGAAGGTTGTGGTCGTGTGCCAACTTGGGGTACGCTGGGCCTAGTTCGCTCCGGTACACAAAACACGGACCCAACAAATAGACCATACTTGGGTTATAGGAAGAACCTTTAGCATATTAGAGGTTATTAAGAGCCTTGAGAGCTTAAAAAAACATTTGAGTGATTACGTGTATGGTATAATATGCATTGAGTTTTTGTATATAGTTATAATGTTGTAGCAATTAGAAATTTTACTTGGGATAAACTTAGTGAGGGATTGCTTTTAATTTTAATCTAAATTTGTAAATGATTATTCGCAATTTGTGACAAAGCAAAATATTTTTAAAGGTTCCTTTTGATCCATGACAGATAAGATATTGTATGAAGGGTTTCCATTAACCCATTATAGGAGAAGATAATGAATGTCCAAGCCTTTTCATCATTTTTTTTGGGTAAAATTAACAATATGTTGATCTATGGACTGCTTTCTTGAGGCCTGGGCATTCCTTCCTTGTTCTAATTATGTCAAGCTTCAAACTTATTCTTGCAAACTTACTATAATCTCTATAGTGGGTTATGGGTGATAAAAGTGAGACTCGCCCTAAATTTCTGTGATTGTTGAGTCCTTAACCTTAAAGCCATTGTGTATTAACACATCTTTTTAAAAAAATTATTAGGTATCTAACTTTAGCTTTCAATTTCCTATATACAATGTAACTTAATATCTATTAACTAAATTCATAGAATATAGATTAGTCTATATTACATTAACTGATATCAGATAGTAATAAGATAAGGAAGAATAAAGGGAAGGTAGCGAGAGATGATCAGAAAGAGAGAGGGCACAGAGAAAATAGGACGAAAACAATATGATTGATTCACTGAAATCCATATTATTCTATTACAACCATATAACTTAATAGTCCTTTATTATTACATAATATGTTAGATGCCCCTCTATATTAATTATTATTAGTACACAACATTTAAATAATTATGTAGTATATTAGTCTCATCTTCATATGACTTCATTTTTAATTATCCCTTAGTAGTTGTTAGTTATAGTGCCTTTCTTCTTAGTTCTTTGTAATAATACCCTATCCTTTAAGAACCTTATCCATAAGGTTGGCATTTGGAAAGTGTCTTTGTAATTTGAATAAGGATTACCATGTTGTGTCTTCTTGGGATCTATCTGTCTATTGTAACATTACCTGAGTTAAGGGTTTATAATGATGCTTTATAATGCTATAGTCCATAATGTGCTCGAGTTCTTTTTGTGCTCTATAAATTCGCTAGTAGTTTAATAGAGATTAACTTCCCTTTCGAAACACATTTATTAAATTGGGATACATGAAACGTCTGGTGTATTAACGAGTCAAAAGGAAGTAACATATTATATGCCACCTTGCTTACCCTCTCCATAATTTGATATGGGCCATAACAAAAGGGATGATAACTTTTGATTAATTTTCCCTTCTAACGAATATTACCTGTAGGGTTGGAGCTTGGGAAACACCCAATCCACTACTTTAAATATCTTTATCATTATGTTCTTATTTGTCTATTGTTTCATGCAATTTAAGCTCGTCTGAGATGGAACTTATCAATAGTAAAGGTTGTTTCCATGTCTTTTGTTAACTGATCTACCATCTAATTCTTAGAATCTCTTGCAAAATAAGAGACATACATTAGTATAAGGTAACTATATAATATCTCAACTCGGGTTGTGTTAATAACATCATGGTTTATGGTGTTACCCCACCACTTTGTTAATGATAACCATTTTGCCTAATGGGAAGGCATGTCACCAGAGAAATAATGCATATAAGTTTCCAACATTTTGTTAACAACTTCTGCCTGATTAATAAATCAAGGGTGAAATGTTGAGAATAAGTTTAAACCTACCCCTTTTAATTCATATATCTCCTTCCAAACTATGTTAAGGAGCAATGTAGCCCTATCACTCACAATATTTTTGGGCATCTACTAAAGTTTGAAGGCATAATCAAAGAATATCTGAGTAACCTCTACGACTGTAATAAGAAGTTTAATAGCTATAAAATGATTTTACTTAACGAATCTCTCCATCATAACCATCACATCTGATTATCCTTTTGATTTTGATAAGTGCTTTATAAAATCCAGATTAATTTCTTTTGAACATCCCCCTGGTACTGGTAAGATTTTTAATTTCCCTAGATAACTTGTGTTTTCCTATTTATTTCTTTGATAAATAACATAATCCTTAATTAGGGGTGCAATCATACCCATTGACTCTGAGGAGGTGGTGTTTTTTCTATTTTTAATTTAAAACTGAAAAATTGGGCAATCCCAACCCTGAAAACAACCAGGCTTATTGAGCAAGTTTTATTTTTAATAAAAACCCCCTATATTCGTAAATATACAGATCATAAACTTTTAGTATTAAAGTTGTCAATCTCATGAGGAAATAGTTAGAACTAAATGAACCTAAATTTGTCTAAGGTATAGAGATACGAATTGAATGAAAATAAAATATCAAAATTTTAAAACAATTAAATAAAATTAAGCAAATAATCAAATAACAAATGAGCTACCACAAATATGTGAGGAACATCAAGGATAAAGCTTAGGATTCATTTTATCGTTATTTTGCTCTCCAACTGCTATTGATTCAATTATGTATTGATTCTATATCTTCTAAGGAATTGATTACTCTTTCTCAAGACCTAATCAATTAACCCTAATTAATTACAAAATTAAAGATTTTGTAACCTCTCGATTCACAAGATCTACCTAACATTTTCAACTAGTTCTTAAGTGATCTATCGAATAATTGGGTTTTCATATAAGATCTCTCTTTGCATGATTACCAATTTGATATTTGAGAGACTTATTAGGTCACTAACTTTCGTTACCCAACCTAATTGAATTACTTTTGATCTATTATCAAAGTATTAGCATACCCAAATATTACAACACTAGAAAATGGAATTGAAATCAACAACAATCAAGTCACAAAACAACTGAAACACAAATCCAAAACTAAAAATTAAAGCATCCTAAACATGAATAACATATTCAAATCCAAGTTACACATCAAGTTTAATAAAATAATTAAAGGAAAGAAAGAAAAAACTTGATTTGAACACAAAGGAAAGAAAGAAAGAACTTGATTTGAACTCAAACTTGAAATCTTGAATTTTTGGATTGCTTTTCTTGCTCCTACTTCTTGTCTCTCACTTTGTAAGATGATGACTGGTCCTTTTTTATGTTTTCTTGTTCTTTTATAACTCTAGAGGCTTCCAGGGTTTACCCACTTAATTTGGTTCAAAAAAGCCCTAAAATATCAAATTTACGAAATAGGTTACGTGTTAGAAAAGCTAAAATTTGCTGGAATTGTTGTCTGCGCCCTCTGCCACAATTGTGACATGCTTCCATAATTCTAATTCTTTTCTTTTCTTCAATTTCTTGTGTCCACTCTCAAACACACATAACACATCTCTTGAAACATAAAATTAAGATCCAAATCATGCTCAAAACCACGTAAACACTTATAATATAAACAAACACTAATAATAACATAATTCTAAGCTTGTATACATGATAATCATTTAAGAAACACTCAAAAGCACACTTAAACATATATTTAAACATATTATAATTTACACCTATCACTTATTGCTAAGCCTAATGTTGATGTAATTTTACATAACCTTGTTCAACACTTTCTAGTAAAACATATTCTAGATTTTTTTAATTATTGCATTAATCCCTAAATGACCCCTATATGATTCATTGTGACTCACAGAGGTTAGCCTTTTATGTAAGTTCTTATCAAACTTAATCAACAAACTTCCTTTCTATCTTATTAATTCCTTCCTCCACTCATAGTAATTGGAATTCAGTTCTCCTTTCTTTAACCTCTAGATAACATCTTGTATAGTTAAATCCTTTTCCCAGTTGCTTTTATTTTCATCCATTAACTGTAGATGAACTTGGGATATGGTTAATATAAGTAGCTCAGTGTCAGATACTCTCGATAAGGATTTCGCAACCTTATTTTCCTTATCACTTCTATACATCACCATAGAATTAAGTCACATTTAGTGAAATGGAGTTGAGAATCTTTGCTCAAGTAAATACTTGAGACTATGATGATCTATATATACTTGAAATCACCTACCATTGAGATAATAATGCCACTTTGATGGATGATTTTTAAGAACTTGTAAGCAAAGAGCCTAATATGCTTAGGTTTTAATCAGAAATACAACAAGATGTTGGTCCTATTAGAGAAATGCCCTAATACTTATACTATATGCATTGACCTTGATAAATAAAGGATAAGAGAAGTTCGAAAAAATCATAAATGTATCTATAATGAAAGCTTCCTTCAAATATTTAAAGGTTTGTTGATGTATACGTCCTAGTTTTGCTCCATTGCTACTTGTTTATTCAATAGTTCAGTAAGTGATTTGGCCAAGCTAGTGTAATTCTTGAAAAATCTTATGTAGTAGTTAGTGAGTCTAAGAAATCCTCTCAGATACTTAAGAGATCTTAGTATCGGCCACTTCTAAATTTTCTATATTTTTTTTATAATCAATCACCTTTCCCCTCTCAGATATTGAATACCCTATGTACTCAATCTGCTTAGCCCTAAAAACATATTTAATTTCTTTAATAAATAGTTGGTGATCTTAGAGGACTTTCATGGCTTATCTAAGATGAATTAAATGTTGATTCAGGGAGCTATTGTAGGTGAGTATATTGTTGAAGAAGAATAAGATAAATATCCTCATATTTGATCTAAATATGTAATTTCTTAGGCTCTAGAATGTCAACGGGCATTTGACAATTTGAAATGCATCACCAATAATTTGTAGTGGTCTTCACGAGTTTGGAATGATGTCCTTGCTTCATCTCTTTTGTACATCCTGATTTGATGATAAATCAAGCTTAAAGTAGCAACTTAAACCGTATTCCATGATTAAAGGAATGGGAAATTTATCTTTTATATTTTTTTTATTAAGCTCGCTATAGTCCATGCACATCCTTTAAGAGTCATCTTTCTTTCTCACCAACACCACTAGTAAGATGTATGGATTGAGACTGTGTCTTGTAGATACTTGCTACAATAATTCTCTTACTGCCTTTTCTATCACATCTTTTTTTTTCTTTGAAGTACCTATAAGGCCTAATATTAATATAATCTGTCCCTCCTTCGACTGGATTAAATAATCTTGAGCTTTTTAAGGCAATAATTATTGTGGTTCTTAGAATAGTACTCCAATTCTACCAAAACCCCGTTTATCTCATCAAATCAACCAATTTGTTCCCCCTAAGTTCATCTATTGTAATTGATTTTCTATAAGGTTTGTTAATCGTATCATATATAGTCCCCTTATTCGAAACCCCTTAAATATATTGTTCAACTGCTTACTCAAAACTATTTTGTCTACTTTGTTTGATTTCCTCATAAGGTTACCAACTAGTCTTCCCATTTGAATTTCATTATTTTGGTTTAAAATTGCACAACATGTTATTCAATATTGCTAGTTATTGTATCCCCAACACTTAGTTGTAACTTCCTAAGGAAATAACCAAAGAATTGGTTATGAATAGTACTTCTCTTACATCTTCCATACAAACCTTTTACAAGTTTAGAGACATTAGTTTAAGGCCTCCCCCTATAGTGATTTGTATAGAAGGAATATCCTCTAATTTACCTTGGTTATGTCAAGTTATTGCATCATCCAGAAAATTATGAGTGCTTCTGTTATCCATAAGCACTTGTATGGGTCTCTTTTAATGATAACTTAATACTCAAATCTATTTGTATTCCTCTTTTTCTTTGACTCTTATTATAGCTTTAAAGGTTATATGAGGTAGTTCTATCTCACCTTCCTTAACCCATTTTTATACCTTTTCAATTTCCATGTTATTGTACTCCTTCACCAGATATAACGGATATTGCTTCTTCTTGCATTTATAGCTTATAGTATAGTATTGTCATAATAGAAACATATCCCATTTACGCTCTTTTCATCAAACTCCTTACTGATTATTGATTCTATTAAAGGTTGCTCTAGTTGTCATCCCTTGTGATCGCGAGGCATGTAACATTTTTTAACTACCTGTAGTTAGGGATGACAATTGGCTAGGCTAGGCCTGAGCCTAAGCCTAACTTGAGTTATAATTTTAAAAAATGGCAAAATGATGTCATTTTGAAAACAAGACCTAAGGTCTAGCAAGAGGCTCGATACCTGTGGTTTCTCCCGTAATATGCCTTAAATCCCCCTTTTGTTCTAGCATTAATGTTACTTCTTATAATGCAAGTCATTTTATTATTCCCTCTTAAAGGTAGTGTGGAAATGTGGATTGCCAACACTACTTATTGCTTCCTTGCTAAGGAATACACTTGTTAGAGACTTCAAGGCTTCAATAGCTTAACCATGACATCTAATTATGGTTTTAGCACTTCTATAAAAAACTTATAAATAGATTTTGTGATTTCTTTTTTCAATCAAATCAAGTTTATCTTAAGTTACACCAACATTTAGCATCAGAGCTTGTTGTTTTGAAATGTCATCTTGTTCAAGCATAGCATCTCAACAAAGTCAAGTGGACCCAGGCAAATGATTGTAATTGTTACATACACAACAAATTCAACAAGTTTAAGCGATAACATTCAAGTTTGATGGAAAAAAAATAATTTTGCTATATGGAAGCTCTCGATGGAGCTCACATAATGAATGAACAATATTGGTGATATCTTAACCAAAAATATTAGTGAAGCAGCAGAAAATATGTCAAAACATGATCCGTCTTTAAATGAAAAGGCCCTATTTTTAATTTGTCAATTTATTGAATTTTTAGTTTTGGAGAAATATTTCATGCCAAAACAACAAAGGAGGCCTAGAATATTCTTATTACAACTTATAAAGGTGTAGATCCTATTAAACAAACAAGACTCTAATGATTAAAATGATAGTTTGAGCTTATAAAGCAAGGCAAAGATGAGAATATTCATGATTATTCCTCACAGATAGAAACGATTGTGAATGAGAAGAAAAATAACAAAACATGATTACCAAAAAGGGAGGTTATCAAAAAAAATTTACGAACATTGACTATAAAATTTGGATGAATGAAAGATTTGGTGGTTTGGTTGAACTGTTTGATTGGGCATCAAAAGCTTAATCAAAGTTGGAAAATGCAAAACAATAAACAATAAAGAGAAAAGTCAAGATTTTAAGTAGAAAAGAGGAAATAATTTTAGAAGGGCCCAAGGAGTTAAAAGAGGTGACTTGGGAAAAGGAAAATATAGTGTTCAATGTTTCAAGCGTAAAAAATTTAGTCATTATTAGTTTAAGTGCAAGTCACATATCTGGTGTCAAAAATGTAAAAGGTATGACCACTATAGGAAAAAATGTCATGCCAAAGGTTCAAATAAAAGACATAATCATACTAAGTTAACAGAGAAAGAAAATGATGCAGAGACTTTGTTGATGACCGGCCATACTGCTATAAATGATAAAAATACTGAGTGATTATTGTATGAAGGTTGTAAAAATCATCTAAGTGGAAAAAAGGAATAGTTTTTCAACTTAAATAAGAAGTTTTGAATAACAATAAAGCTCGGAGATAATTCCTTAATTTTAGTATTAGGACAATGAAATATTAGTATTTATTTAAAAGATGAATCATTAAACTATATTTTTGATGTGTTTTATGCTCCAGGTATTTTCTAGAATCTTTTAAGTGTGGGATAACTGGTAGAGAAAGACTATGACTTGTAGTTTAACAAGTAATGGTGTATTATCAATAATAAGAATAAGGTTTTGATAAAAAATGAATATGGAAAAAATTGACTATTTCCAATCAACATTAATTATGATTTTGGGTTAGGTTGTAATACAATGATTGTGGCTAATAATTGGCTTTGGCATATGCATCTTGGACACTTCAGTTTTAAAAGCATCAAGTTTCTATCGAATAAAAAGTGGGTGTCAAGCTTGTAAAATCTTAAGGTTCCTCATTATGTGAAGCTTACTTAATTAGAAAGAAAAATCGGGATCCATTTCCTAAAGTGTGTCCGTAAAGAGCTAAAAAATTATTAGAGATTACGCACTTGGATTTATGTTATGTGGAAGTTCCTTCTTTGGGAGGTAATAGATATTTTATTATCTTCATTGATGATTTTAGCATGGAAACTTGCATTTATTCTTTAAAACAAAAACCCAAAAAATGTGACACAATGAAGAATTTTATATCATATGTTCATAAACGAAGTGACTATATGGTGAAAATTTCGAGAACATATCGTAGGATTGAATATATTATGTGTGATAATTTTACAAGAAAGAATGGGAGCAAACATCAACTAACAATAAGATATACTCAATAAAATGGAACTATAAAGCAAAAGAACATATCTATAATGGATATAATTACACGCATTTTGTTTAGCAAGAAATTGCCAAATAGTTTCCAGGTAGAGGCAGTAATTTGTGATGTTCATATCTTGAATTGGTGTCTAGTTAAAAGCATTCGTGATAAAACTCTTGAGGAAGGTTGGAGTGCAGAAAAACTAGATCTAAGCCACTTGAAGGTATTTAGGTGTATAGTTTATGTTTATGTACCTGATGAGTTAAGAAAGAAATTATATGGCAAAGTAAAAAAGTGAATCATTATGGGATATAGTCATGTAATAAAAGGCTACAAGTTATACAATCTAATAACTAAACAATTCATTATTAGCATGGATGTTACATTTCAGGAAGATGGAATTTGGGATCGGTCAAAGAGGTAACAAATTTTATGATTAGCGCTTATGATATATAGCCAAGATTATAAACTACTAACAAATGAAGAACCTAGAGACTCTAATAATTAGATTGCTCCTCCTATAGATTGTACAAAAGTACAAAGATATCCATAATGAGACTACATAATACAAGCTCATTTGAAGGATTATAAAATCGAAAAGGATATAGATCTAGATAATATTGATGAAGAAGTGTTTATTATGCTTTCTTTGCAAATGGAAATTCAGTAACATTTGAAGAAGCAACAAAAGATCATAGATGGATTCGAGCTATTGATGAATAAATTCATGCCATTGGGAAGAGCAAAACCTAGGAGATAACAAATATTCCAATAGGAAAGAATTATTGGAATCAATTAGGTTTACAAAACAAAATACAAACCCAACGGAGATGTTGAAAGGTATAAAGCAAGGTTGGTTGAAAAATGATACAAACAAAAATCTTGAGTTGATTACTTAGAAGTATTTGCTCTAGTTGCTAGATTACATACTATTAAGATGATTATTTCTATAGCTACTCAAAGAAGTTTAAAATTTTCAAATAGATGTCAAGTCAACTTTATTAAATAGAGTTCTTGAAGAGGAAGTTTACATTGAATAACCATTAGGTTATGTAAAACAAGGGAAAGAAGATAAAGTTTATAGATTAAATAAGGCTCTGTATGGATTGAAACAAGTGCCACCACCATGTTATACTTGTTTTGACTCATTTTTTGGCCAACTGTTTCCAAAGATGTTCTTATAAGCATACCTTATATGAGAAAACCTATGAGGATAGAGTTATTATGATTGTTTGTTTATCAAGGGATTATCTTAACTTCACTGGAAATAATCTTAATTTGCTAATAAAGTTCAGGGAGACTATGATTTCTTAGTTTGAGATGATAGATTTAGGCTTGATGTCTTACTTTCTTAATATTGAAGTAAAGCAAACAAATTAAGAGATATTTATTTGTATACAGAAATATGCTCAAGATATTTTAAATGATTTCAAGATGGAAGCATGCAAACCGATATTGATTCCATTTGAAGAAAGAATGAAACTTTACAAAGATGGAAGTGGAGAATTGGTAGTGTTGAGAGTTCGACTAAGTCAAAGTAGTTTTTCTTATCTTTTGTTATTTATCCTATCTTTTAGGATATTATTTTGTTTGTTATTCAAATTTAAATTTTGTACAGATTCATTCAATTTCTGTTGTAATCTCTGTATTTATAGTTGTTGAAAATCAATAAGATTTGAGTTCATTCTTCGACCAAAACTCCTCTCTTTCAAAGTCAAGTCAAATAATCACTTATACAATTATTACCACAAGAATTTTCATAAATATACAAATAATATTTTAAATGGAATTCTCATATAGGATTAGTTTAATGAACTTGTTCTTTAATAAGTATCCACATTTGTTTAAGTTTATTTATATTTTATATATGAAATCAATTACTTTGTGAAGAAAACATAGCATATATTTTTTTATGTTTTATTAGTCCTAATAAAACAATGGCTAGAAATAATATATGGATAATACATAAATATAATATGAATCTCATTACTATAATTGCATTATAATTTTATTATTTGCAATGTATATTTACCTATGAATTTTATCATATATCTAAACATATATAAAATAATGAATGATTTTAAATAATTATATTACTAAATTACAACTAATTGATTTACTATAAGTTATAAACCAACATGTTTCAAAGACTTTAGAATCTTTTATGTCACAAATTCACACATTTGAACTTTTCAATATCATAGTCAATAACTTTTTTTGTGTGTGATCGAAATCATAATAAAGCATATGAGCACATCAAGTCAATGTTTGGTAAAAGAAATGAGTTTCAAATTAATGTTTATGGAAATTATGTCCCTTTTTTCTTGTCATTAATTTAATAAAATTATGCTGTTTTAAATGTATAGATTGAATGTTGAAAAAAAAATGCAAGGTGAGTCTAATTATTTAAAATATCATGCATATGTATTTTGAAAATTAAGAACAAAAGAAACAATATAATTGAAAAGCTATCAGAATTCATAAGCTGTATCTTATTTAAACCATAATATGATTGAATACACGTTTGAAAAAAAAAAGATCCATATACTTCATTTTTTAAATTTTGATTTTCATCAATGAAATATTTTTAAACTTGTAAACTATATCTAGGCAACCACTAACAACTGTAAATTATAAATGATAACAGTTACAGGATTTTCTCCTTGTCTTAAACGGTCCAGACTTCACACAGGACACAGAAGCTGTACAATATATCTTCAACTCAAACCACATAACCCAGCTATGGTTTTCTCCATCACGTTCAACCGAAATTTCCAATGTTCAAGTAAGACATGGATTGAAAAAAGATAATGATCTTTTGGAATTTAGTTAAGACATGGATTGAAAAAGATAAAAATGATTCAATCCGGATCTTGAAATGAATGATAAGTTAGAAAAGAAAAAGTTTGAGGATAATGGCCTAAAGGAATTTATCTACCAGACATCCGCATCAATTTACTCGGCTCAATCATAAAATTGTTGAATTGTAGAATTTTTTATTTAGTTTTTAACTTTTCAGATCGATTTCGATTTGGTTTTTAATTTTTCCATTCGATATATTTTAATAATTCTTATCGTTAATAATTGATTAGTTTATTTTAATTTTTATAAATTAATAAGTTTTTATAAACTAAAATAAATAAATAAATTTTCTTTTAACAATCTTTTTTAATTAAACTTCAATTTTTTTATAAATAAGGACAATATATTTTAATTATATTTTAAATTATTTTACTTTATTTTATTACAATTTGGTTAAAATTTTTAAACTTTAAACATCTTATCTTATCGTTTAATTTCCTAATTTTTAAAACATTGATAAAAACTACTATGTTTATTCTTTTTTTTTTTTTTTGGTGAAATCTTAGGCCTGTAACCATAGGCCTAAGCTTCTAAGGTACCTTGTAATGGTGTCCTATAATTCCATTACAAGGTTTTAGTTACAGGTTTTCTGGTTTAATGCTAACATGAGCTAGTCCCACTGCACTAACAACGCCTGAAATTTCAATGGGGGTTCTCTGTTGCCTGTCATTTTCCTCAGTACGTAAGGTCGTTGTTCCTCTTCAGTATCACGCGGATAAAGTGTCTCTGGCTCTGCACTTACATGGGTGTTGGTTTTGCCGGATTCTGGCAGGACGGAACGTTGCCGTTATGCTCCATGTGATCGACTGTTTTCTGTGGTGAATTCGGCGTGAAGATACCTGCAAAACAAAGAAGGCTTGTTGGGGGTTGTGTCCCGATTAGCCCCTCCGACGCTCAAGTCAGTCTTTGGTGAAGGTGAGATTTGCCGTAAAAACTGAAAAAGCTAGGTTATGATTGTGCGTACCTCTGTTATGGAAGAATTATACCTTATATATGGTTTTACAGCTAAGTTTAGGTCTTTACGTGTTTGCATGGGAGACTTCCTTCTTCGGATGGGCCGAGGAGGGCATAGGGCTGGACTTGAGCTCGGCCTGGACATAAGACTGATATTTAAAAAATGGACTGATCGGCCCACGAGTCGTTTTGACTGAATCCGAGCTCAAAACGGCCAACCCGACCAAGTTTAAATGTTCAAGGCTCAAGCAAATTATAGTTCAGCATTTATATTTTTTATAATTTGCATTTTGCAACCTTAAGGCTTAAAGTTTGCAACTCCACTCGGTATTGATGAGGCTTGATTAGATGATGGCTCGATGTTAGTGAGCCTTGACTGGGTTGGTGATTCGATATGGTGAGTTAGGCGACTGTTTGACTGCGGCAGAGGAGTGACTACGGTGGAGGATGGGAGGAGTGGCTAGCTGACTCAGAGAGAGTGGGCCCAAGGCGACTGTGGTGGAGGCAAGAGAGGGTGAGGGGACTACAACTATGGCTAGGGTGTAGGCGAGAGAGGGTAAGGCAACAGCGGCTACACCGTAGACAGGTGCAACGGGCTGACTTGAGGGCTGAGAGTGAGAACAGAGGCGTAGGCGACACTTGAGTGGCAAGGGGGATCGAGTAAGTTTACGGCTAATTTGTTTCAAAATTTTAATTTAGTCTTTAACTTTTAAAAAATTGCAATTATGTCCGGTAAATGGCCAGTATTTCAGTGCCAGGTACTAAATTCCTATACGAAAAGTCACTTGGTTCCATACCATTATCACACTGGATGGTACCCGTAACTTTGAACTTGAGCCATAGTCTCATTGAAGTGCACATGGAATGAAAGGTCCCATTCCCGTGCTTATTAGGCGTTTGTAGGTGTGCAACCAAGAAAAAGCTCACTTTCTCCAGTGGTCCTATCACGTGAAAGCCCAAGGGTTGAACTATAGAGTATGTAGGACTTGATAATTTTGATAGTTTGTTTTAGTGTCTTTTACCTTCTAGTGGTTGTAAAATCATCACTGGGGTAATTTGGGTGGTCAGGTCAACTCAAAATGGAATTAGCAATTTATAAATTTCTTTATGGCCTAGATTTCAGGTATTTGAAGTTTTGAACCCAATTTCTACAACACCACAACGTTGGGAAGTGGGAGATATGTGACTACACCCAAACCTTCCTGCCAGAAACGTACGAGAATGGTCCAAAAAAAATTTAATGGCCCAACAGTCCAAGTAGCTTGCGATAAAGTTGGTGTTCTTTGAAGATGAACGTTTTCCTTCCATGGGCCCATTACTCATATTAGACCGCGCTTCCCATCAGAACGGTTCATTTTTAGTCTTTTCCTCTCATACACACACCTTCTCCCCAAACTTTTAGGTTCTGTTTGGTTGGATGTTAATTAATTGAATGGAATATAATAGAATATAAGAGAATATAATAATTTATAATGAAATAGAATATAAGAGAATATAATAATTTATAATGAAATAGAATGTAATATAATAAAAAGCTGTTTGGGAAGAATGAAATGATTCA
>JANIHY010000004.1:30075284-30086835 GCA_027479065.1 Erythroxylum brevipes | reverse complement strand
CCAACTCAAGTTAATCATCATTTTTGTTCAACTTAGCCATGCAATTAACCTTAAGTAACATCACAAGTAACTATAAATCCATCATAAAAACATATGATTTACCTTAAGCAAGCTTCCCCTCTTCTAGACTTCACAAGCTCACAATCCTCATCATCACTTTGCAAGGAAAGCTAGGTTAAGCTCTTAGAAGCAAGATGAACAAATGGAGAAGAGTAGCACTTTCGGATGATAAGAAGTTTTTTTAACTTTCATGGTGAGTTTTTAAGTCTTTCAAGAAGCAAGAGTCGTGGATGAATGGTGAAACACCAACATAAAATAAATACAAGATGAGTCATAGGACACTTGTCCAAGTTAAGGAAGAAAAGACAAAAACTTAATTAACATGATTTAATCACAAACTCTAATACACACTCTAATACAAATTAATCTTAATCCATCTTATACTAATGGTATAAAACCGTTACCACAATTATTCATCCAATAATCCAATGCCATAAGGCAGAACTTTTCAATACAGAAAAATCCACTCAGTCAGCCAATTGAAATTTTTCCAGTCCGGGGAAGTACCTCGAAAAATTCTAGAAAAATTTCCACAAATTCCTAAAAATGTGAAACACATCTAGAGCACTTCAAATCCATTTTTCAAACATAATAACTACATTAATCACAATAAAATTGCATTAGGCCCATCTACCGGGAATGTCATGTATGCAAGTACAGTGATTTGCATGTGCACAAATTTTACTACGTATCACTTCTGTGAACACTACTAATTAATCCCTATCAGTCTCATCCTATGACAATTTACTATTTTAGGGGTGGGATGTTACAGGTAGGGACAGAGATTAAATAATTTTGGGTCGTCGTGAGCCTTTAAATAGTATGTGATAGAATGTTATCAATAGATCGACTAGCCTATGATATAAAAGTGACTAGTCCATTAGGCTATAGTGTATATACGGATAAAGTGTATACAAATTACCCTATTTTGTTCATGGGAAACAATTTGTTATTGATCTGATAGATCTACCTTTCCATGAATTTGACTTTATTTTGGGCATGAATTGGTTGTCCAAACACCAAGCTATAGTTGATTATGGGTTGAAAACAGTTATGCCCAAAGATTCTGATGGTTTAGAAACAGTGGTGCATGGTGTTATGTCTAATCATTAAACTAATATAATATGAACCATCCTAGCAAGATGACTACTTAGAAAAGGTTTTTAGGCATATTTGCCTTTAGTAATTGATTCAAAAAGGGAGAAAGTGAAATTACAAGACATACTGGTAGTAAATGAGTTTCCTGATGTATTCTCAAAAGAGTCATTGAGTTTGCCACCTGAGAGGGAGGTAGAATTATCTATTAAGATTGTATCTGGTATTGCTCTTATTTCAAGAGCACCTTATAGAGTGGCTCCTGTAGAGTTAAAAGAGTTGAAGATTCAATTATAGAAGCTTTTGAATAAGGGTTTTATCTAGCCCAGTATGTCACCATGGGGATACAGATATAAATTTCAAGGACGAAATTCTTTTTAAGGATGAGAGAAATGTAACACCCTAATATATACCTTAGAAGTATTATAAGATGTATAGGGTATATTAAGAAGTGAACATAATGAATTAAGTACATTTAAGTCTAGTAAGAGATATAATGGTACTTAATATAAAAAACAAGGATAAATGGATAATTTGTTCGCTTCGGCATGGACATACATACTTAGACGTGAAATATGTAAGCAAATTTTTGATATGTTTACTTGGATTTATGATAATTTGTTGTTTTCGTTATTTTCTAAATCTATTTTGTCATTGTTTTTATATTAATTGTTGTGAATTTCTTTAGTTTTTGGTGAAATTGTACTGCTCTGGATATTTTCCTTGATTTTGCAGGTTTTTATTTGAAGGTTACACAGACTGTGTGAAATTTCACACAGCCTGTGTAAATTGAGGACAGATGCGCCAAGTTTCACCGAAGGTTACACAGACTGTGTAAAAATTTCACACAGTCTGTGTAAACTGAAGACAGATGCCCGAATGTACCAGAAGTTTGCACAGGCTGTGTGAAATTTCACACAGTCTGTGTAAAGCAGTTATTTTTTACGGTTCCAGGATTTTACATTTAAGGGGAAGGAAGGAGAGAAAACAAGGGGGGAGACCACGACAAAAGCGAAAAATGAGAAAGAAAAAGAGGATCGAATAGGAGAAAAGGAGAGATCGATAAAAGACAATTAGAAGATTGAGAGATCAAGATTCAAGACAAATTTGGAGTCCCTTTTCTTTCCTCTTTCAATTTTTCTACTCTATCCTTTATGTTGTCGTTTAGAGTTAATTTTGTTTTTATGATTAATTCAGTTATGGATCTTTAAATTTCTTTGTTCTAGGATGTTTGTTTCAACTTAGGGATTATGTATTGAACCTTATGATTTACTTCTACATTCAATGTTGATTTAATTTCAGTAAAGTCTTTTTATCAATTATTGATCTGATCTTTCTAATCTAGGGTTCTTAATTGAATATGATAGATGTTAAACTATGTACTGAAAGGTGATGTTTAATATCTGAATCGCTAGATTAGATCTAACTGAAGGAACATCTAGAAATAGATTTCTTCGTTAGGAGTACAGTAAGAATACAAAGTTGTTAATTGAGTTGAATTTGGTTTTTAAATCTAAGAAATTGGAATTAAAAATTGAATCCAACACGTTGATTACTTCGAAAGAATTGATTGACAACAGTTAGTTAATGTACTGGATCAGCGTTTTGTTTCATAAGGAAGTACATGATTTCTTCGTTGGAATGAATTCCTAGAACATTAGCGAAAATCCTGATTATAGTTTGTTGCAATTTCCTTAACAACAGATTCTTTCTTAATTGATTGCTTAGCAAATTTAGGAGGTATAAATTCAGTAGTTTGACCTAGTCCTTGTGGATCGACACTTGATTACTACAATTAAACTTGTGCACTTGCAGAACCTATCAGATAGCGTTGACTATGAGTTCATAATCAACATACCTGCTGCTGTGGAGGTTTATGACTTTTATTCAATGGATTTAAGCGACGTATCATGTCTCCCTCATATAGCATTATTGTAAATGGTCAGCCTACCAAGTTCCTTAAAAGTTATAAGGGAATTCACCAAGGTGGTTTCATCTCTCCTTACCTCTTTGCACTTGTCGTATAAGCTTTCAACATAGTGCATATTAGAATTTTTGAAAGAACTAAGAGATTCAAATATCACTTTAAATGCAGAAAACTTTAGATCATCAATCTTAATTTTGCTTATGACCTTATCTTACTCTCCAACGCAAATAACACATCTATCTTAGCTCTTAACGCCTTTAATAAAATGTCTGGTCTATAGGTGAATTGCTTTAAGAGTACTTTTTTCCTCTCTAAGAGGGCTGCAAACCAAAATTCAATCTTGACTACCATAACAAGTTTTAAACAACAAACCTTTCCAATAAGGTACCATGGCATTCTAATCACTTCTTATACAGTAAGCAACAGAGATTTCAGCTACCTATTTGATAAACCAACACCGAAATCTCTGTTTGGATCACTAGACACGTATCCACAACTAAAAGAGCCTAACTGATTTTCTTCATACTAAACTCTATCAATGTATATTATGCTGCTCATATAGCTCTAACGATCAACATTATTAGATCTATTAATAAGATCTTCAATAGATTTCTTTGGTCTGAAAGCATTAAAAGATCCAATAGGGTCAAAATCAAATAGGGTGAAGTTTGTATCCACAAAAACAAGGCAGTCTTGTTATATGCTCTCCTAAGACCATAAACACTGCCATGCTTACTAAAAGATTGTGGAGACTCATTTATGAAAAATAATCCCTCTAGTGTAAGTGGATACACAACTATTACATAAAAAGTAGGAGTATATGGGGCCTAGATGTGAAGCACTTCTGTTACTTTGAAGGCAACACCCACCACGAGATAAAGGTTCAAACCTAAATTTATTACACTGATAGGAAATGGAGAATCCATCAATTTTGGGCAAGACAATTGGTTATTTGTGCATCTTTTGGATAATATAGCTGAAGCCTCACCTCTCAGGTATGTGATTCACTAGAAAGCAGGAGTAGCATATGCTTTATTGAATAAGGAAATCTTTAAACAAGTTCCCATTACTAGGTCCTTAAAAATGAGATTATTAAACTACACTCAGCATAGGTGAAGATAGATTCATTTGGAAACACACCAATAATGTCATTTTTACGAACCAATCATGTAAAAAAAGGTAATGTTCAATGATATAGTGCTCATAACTTTGACCAAGGTGGTGTGGTTCAACCTTCTTCTTCCACGGGCTTCCATCACTTTATGGCTTGCCATGAAGAACAAGCTGCCAACTATTGATAAACTTGTCAGGTTTCTTATCACAAATTAGTGTCCACTCTGCATAAATGTTAATGAAAATATATATACCATTTATTCTTCAAATGCAGGTTTACTTGTGACATTCGAAAAGTACTACTAAGAAAATGCTTGATTTTTTATGCTTCAAATGACTTAAACAACATCAAAACCTGGTGCTCAACTGTCAACCATCCTAACAAAGTTGTAAAATGGTGTTTTTTTAATAAAATATCCTTATCTTGCTTGGTCATTGCCATATGGGAGAGAGAAACAATGGCATTGCCTCATCAAAGAACAATTTTATTATAATCAACTCATGCAGCTCATCAGATATCAAATAAGCATAGAATCCAGGACGTACAATTTCTTATATCCAATTGGAATGTTTAGATCTTTCTTCTTTAAGTTTAAAGAACTGTAATTCCCTCTAATTCCTAGTGCTCCTTGCTCTTGTTATTGAACTTGTTCACCTATTATGCCTTTTATAGCTTAGTTCAATTCCTCTTTTCTAAAAAAAATTATAAGAAAGAGTTTAAAGAAGTTATCATTAACCCTTTTAATCCTTGCTCCAAATCTTCTTCCTTGATGTAAAGAACAACTTTTTTTTACAAAAAATAAAAGTAACTATAAAGAAACTTAAGAGAATTCCCTCAAAAATCTAAAAAAATCCGTAAAATCTATTAACGTTAGCTATATATCTAAGAGACATCTAACAAAAGTCTAACAGAAATATGTTAGAAGTCAATTTTGATATAACTATCTATAGATAAAATTACAAAAATAGAGTTCTAAACGACTTAGAATTAATCTTGCACCCACACATTTTTCCCTGAGAATTGACGTCTGTTATAAATCTAAGACCAGTGTTAATCTTGTTATGGAATTTCACTGCTATAATTAGCGCCTGATATGCTTCTTAACTGACACTAGTTTTGTAATATTTCTCTCAATAAATTGGAGACAAGACAAGTTTGGTGCCGTCATGTCAAAGGTTGGTCTAGTACTATATCTTAAGGTCTATTATGCTTTGAGGTCTTGTGCCTATTGTGCTTTTCTCCTCCAACGTCTCTAATTTGCCCTCTCTCATCTACTTATCCTCCAAATGACTAAAATATATCATAAAAGGTTGTTGTTACTCATCTTCTTATCCACCAAATGACCAAAAAATATGATAAATTGGACAACTATGAACAAAGCTGTATTAAATCTCACATTTATTCCTCAAATACAATCATTTGCAAAACCAACCAAATATAGAAAAATATAATAAAATCTATATAAAATGTACCGTAAAGGTGACAAATACTAAATAAACTAATCTTAAACAATATACAAAATATACAAGTATCACTTAATATGAATCTCACAATTATTACTTGATAATATATATTTATTTCATAAACTTGGAGGAGGACTTTCCTGTTTGAATAGTTCTGATGCCTCACGAAACAAGAGTTTGCCTAGTGACACTGTGAAATAATGTCACAAGTAAAAGGGGAAAGTCGTGGCTATTAAATTAAAAGGAACTTTGTTAACCAAGAATCTGTTTCAACAAAAGAATCGGACTTGCACGATAAAAACAAAATTTCCAACGAAGTTTTTATAATGCAGATTAAAAGCATCCATGCCATCTCAACTCTACATGCTAGTCTAGAGAACCTAAACTACTCGGTATCCTTGAAAACTTGAAGGTCTACTATTAAACCACTCAGTGGACCTCAACAACAGAAACAAATAACAGGAGCAGAAAAGGAGGGTCTCCAAAACTATCTCGGAGATTTACCATTCCTCTCTTTGCACATTCCATATTCCTGGTCAGATTGAGCTACTATTCAGCAACTCTACCAGCTCTCCTTTTTTCATTTTTGAAACACCTTTAATACCGCGAGACTTTGCAAGCGCCCTTAGCTCAGTGAGCTTCAATGAGCTCACATCCTGTGGCTCATTCGTCAGTTCCTCTGCACCATCCTCATTAGAGTTAACAACTTCAGATGATTCACGATCTGATAATTCATCAAACACATCATCATCATGAAAGGAGGAATGTGGATTCAGCTCCAGCTCTGAATCAATTTCAACATCCTCTTCCATCTCTAGTTCTGGCACTGATTTCAACTGTTCAACAGAATTTGGTTGTGTCTCAAATTGCTGTTTTCTTTCACCATTTACATTCACTAAGGACCTGGGACTGACAGGATCTTCATTTGGATTAACAGGCTGATATTTTATTTGAGGTACAGGAGATCTGCGCCTAAAATTTGATGGTGGTCTGGTAACAGAAGTAGCATTTGTTCCCAGAGATTCGTTCCCTCTTCTTTTATTCAGATTACTGAAATTTGTGCTCTTATGTTCAGAATATGGCTCATCATGTTCTGGCTGGTCCACATCAATGTCTTGACTGCTGCTACCACTGCTAGCTTTTTTCTTACCTCGTTCCGCTGAGTGTTTCCTAAGTAGTTTAAGGAGTGAATCCACGGTCTCACTCTGTTTAACTTTTCCATTAGAGGACTCAACCTTCTTGTCCTCCTTGACTGCAGCTCTTTCTCGGAGCTGGGCTTGTACTTTCCTAAATAACTCAACAATTTCCTTCTCTCTCGGCCCTGGGGCTGCAGTAGCTTGAGACCTTGGGTTGCTGGAAAGGGACAGTAATGGTCCATTCTTAGATGATAATAAATCTGACTCATCAAGGTTTTCAAAGCTGTCCCTCTGGTCATTTTGTCTGTTCCTGTTTCGGGAGAAGCCCTGCTTGTTTTGCCTTGGAAAATCTGGGTTTCTCCTATGGCCACTGGAACTTGCTTTGCATGAGAAAGGAACTGCTCTGGTAGCGCATTTCATCAATCCAATATTGATTCGTGAACAAATTCTTAGATCACTATGAGAGGGGCACACGGCCAAAACTCTCCCAGTAAATCTTGAATTGGAAAAAAGCCTGCCTTCTGATGCTCCATAGCCTAGAATATAACCAAGAAACAAATGAACAAATCAATCCTAAAGTCACAGGATTCCAACTTGGAAAGAATCAATTAAAAACAGGTTACAGAGACCAGAAACTAATAATATGTGTAGATGGGGGCATATTCTTCAACTCCAGGTGAACCGTATTTTTAGATTATCCAATTATCCTACATTGATAGCCCTTTCGGCTTTTCTTCTAAGGATCTTCACATATAATTACTAAAAGAACAATGGCACAAGCAAAATTTCAATTGCATAGATTAATAACATAATTAAGTGCATGAAGAGTCTTCTCTATCACCAACAATAAAAAACTCCATTTCATTTGCTGCAAAGGCTCAAATACATCAGCTTAATCTCAGTGAAAATACAAGAACAAAACAATGATGAACAAAACGAGTGAAACTATTGTTCAACCAGTTAAATTGTGATAATAAATCAACGAAAGATAGCCCAACATAAAAATACGGCTGGAAGGACTTTAATCCCCTCAAAAAGAAAAAAGAAGGAAAACAAAGGAAAGACCGAAAGTAAACTATCACGACCAAAATAAGAACAAGCTCGTTCCAAAGCAAAATGGTTTGCTAGGTAAGCATACAGCAAATACAAACAGCATCATAAACAAATTTCAGACACCCAACTTGGGTCTCACAGCCTCAAACAAGTCACCAACTTCTCCTCATCTTATCTCCGTTTTCCCACCAACCAAACAAATTTAAACCGAAAGAAAGAGAGGTCCAATTTCAAGTCTATAAAAATAAGGAAGGCAAAAAAGATTTGAAAATACCAGGAAAGTTATTTGCCGATAGATGAACTGTTTGAGACATTGCGAACTCTGGGGGTAAGAAGTGAAGTGAAGCTCAGTGTAGCTTTTGCATCTTATGGAAGTTCCTCGACTTCTGGTTCTGGGTCGTCAAAAAATATATAGCCATTGATAAGGGACCTTCTTGGTATTCCGTCCCTTCGTAAGGATAGAATAGGAACCAAATTCGGGCCGGCTTTGTTCTAGGGTTTGGTTCGTTTGTTGCAACTTCACGAATCCAATTTCCAAAGTGGTTTTATAGTAAGAAATATTCTTAAGAGTTGTTTTTTAAATAAAATTTTAATGGTCTTGCATTTGATATAATATGATATTAAATTACGTTGTCGATTTCAGGATTCTTCAATTTAAGGGCTTCTTCAACAGGTACATTGCTTTTTCTCGGGAGTGCAATGAAAAATTGAAAATGAAGGACAATTTCACAAGCATTTTGCAGCTTAGGCCTCACAATTAAGACCAGTACAGGAATGCAAGTCTGCTTTATATGAGAACCAATCACCAAAAGTTCTAATAGCAAATAGCCATGATTGGGTTGGGGGAATTCACATCTTATCTTACTGGACTAATCAATGCATCGACAGCAGCACACAGAATGAGATACGTGTTTTATGTTTTAAGCATTGCAGAGTTTTATTTGAAAAGCCAAACTACGGGCACATTCCAACTGCAAAGTCTTCAATATATGGCAATGAAGGCACACAGCAAATGCAATTGCAGAGCAGCGGCATTTTCTTTTCCTGGTTGAAGATCATAAACTACAAACTTGTTCCAATGCAATCTTAAGCTGGAAACCAGAATGAACGAGGGCCAGTTAGCTTTTTTCATGGCAACAGCAAGACTCAATAGCTCAATTGCAACACCTGGTGAAAATTATTGTATCATCACATTAAATAGAACTCTGAAGAGTTAAACCAGTTCTTAACTTTTGGACGAGAAAGAAGGTTATCAACTGGGAAAATGGAATAATAACACAAACATAAACCATTTCTTCGAGCTTTTGTTGGGCAGTCTATGCTTTGTGATTTTTTGCCATCTCCTCCACATCTAGTTCCACCTCCAATACAGGGCCATCCTTTCGCATGCTAAAATGACTGCTAAAGAGAATAAGAAATTTAAGCTCAAGATGCTTATTATAAAGCCTAACATAATTTGAAAAGTCATGAGCAACTTACCTATTATGCACAGGACCATGATCTACAACAGTTCGGAGGCAATATATAACTCTACCAACTATATCTGACATGAAAACTGGCCCAAATGTTCGACTATCATTCGCTTCCTGTAGTTCCCTCCGCAAAAATGAGGTGGCAAAGATAGTCAGATTTTTCCCGAAAGTTCAAAAGTTATGTGCACATTGAGATATATAGACAAAAGAGGTTATAGAGGCAGATCACATTCTAAACTAACATACCTACAACAGCAACCCAATGAAAGTCCCACTGATTATGCAGGGTCTGAGATCATTAAACGTTCCCAAGTAATAATGCCAAATGGAACAAAATACAAAGATGTATCGAAAGCCATAGACCAATCCTTTTATATCCAACATCCAAAAGCTTGGATCTTAACAAGGTACCAAGAAAGCTTAACTGATTGTTGATGTAAGATGCATCTCTGTAAAATTTTGATCGTATAGAAAACAAAAAATTTCCACCACTTTCAAAAATTTTTAGGAATGAAATTTAGCATGATAAATAGAGAATAGGTAATTTTAGCTTTTTGGCTAGACAAATTTTACCATTTATCAAAATGTCTGATAAATGTTTAATAGCAATTCAAGGAAGGTTGGAAGGGAATAGTGCAAGTTCTTCAGAATGCTAAATATACCCACTGGCGAACAAAAACAGATAAAGAGAACTTTATAACAGATGAATCATGAGTTAGCTAAAAACATAAAGGGAAGCAAAAAGAAGCAAAGTCCAGGCTTCTTAAAAAGAGATTCAGGTTGTCGTCGAAATTATGGACATAATTTATAAAGGAGGGAAGGATTCCTTTGAGTCTAAGTGCAATGATCTTCAAAATTAATTTGTAAAAGAGATTACAACATGATATAAAGCGAAAAGTCTTTCATTGTGGAAGAGTTAGAAGCTTTAGGGATCAAGCAGAGGTAAGTTTTATTCCATGCTTCTAGCATTTTTGAGCTCGAGAAGAACTTTTGAACAACTTCACACATTTCTATCTTGATTTGTTGCCAAGTGCTTTGGTAGAAAAGGTCCATTGAAGCTATCCAAACCTGGTGATTTATTGGAATTAAAACGGAAAACCACACCTTAGTTTCCTCAATTGTAACTGGTCTAGTAAGGAAATCACCACGATCCATAGTAATAGGTCTCGAAAGCCTTTGGTACTTCGGTAGAGCAAGCAGCCATAAGGTTGGGGAAGACAAGTGCTATGGTCCTACAAGAACTAGGAGAAGAAGCTGTAGTACCTAATAAGTTTTGGAAGTATACCTTCTAGTATGGGAGAGCATTTCAGGTTGGGAAGTGATCACCTGCCCCACTTCATCTGTTAGGGAGATAATTCTGTTTTTATTTCTTCTTGCCAAGAGGGGCATGTGGAAGAAACATGTGCTGCTATCCCCTTTCTTTAACCAAAGTACCTGAGACTTCTACTGAATTACTGAGCAATGTTGCCCCAAAGCTTTAATATAATCTTCATAGGCAGCCCTTTCAACCCTTTTCCTGTCATTATTCTCAAGAGACGGGTAGAACTCTTGTTGTTTCTTTGCAAGTCCTCACTAGCTCTTGAAAGAGTGACTTCAGTGTCAAGATTTTCAAGTCCTCCTTGATAGCACTAAGCTTTGTATAGAATCTGAATGAAGCACAGCCTTGGGCTTCTACCCTCATAACCTTTTTTACTAGCTCCTCAAAGCTTGTGGAGTTGATTAGAAAATTGAAATACCTAAAAGGAGTGACTCTTTTTTGGTAGAGTACAATGCCATAAACTTAAATTGGGGAGTGATCTGAACAACCATAATCAGAGATTTTGCACTACCATTTTGAAAATTCATCGCCCATTCATAATTCACCAAAGCCCTATCCAATTTCTTCCTTATTAGTCAAGGGTCATCCAGTTTATTACTCCATGCAAACCAATTTCCTTCTATTTTCAAATCAGTGGTCTCCACCCTGAAAGGCAAGAGATGGTCCCCTTGCGAATCTATAAATCTGAAGAGCATCCACTCTCAGATGATGAGAGATTTTTCCACGGAATATTATTAGGAATGTAACTTGGAATCTGTCAAGTTTCAGTATTAAGCAGACAATTCGAGAGAATTCTATGAGTTGCACCTTGTCCTCAAGGTGAAATTCCGGAAAAATTTCTACCATATCATCGAATAGCTCCCAAGTAGCTTCAGTTGTTGCCAAACCCTTCCACTTGATCAAAACTTCAAGG
>JANIHY010000004.1:29908560-29923350 GCA_027479065.1 Erythroxylum brevipes | reverse complement strand
TTTCAACTCCCGCTCTCTCCCGTACGTTTAGCTCCACACGTTTAGCTCCTGACGTATATATTTTGTTTTAAGATCACATTAAAGCATTAATTTTAATTGATCATACATGATATGATAAAATCTATCGTGGTCCTTTTGCGAAGTTTCTTTAGGAACATGAGATTGTTGCCCAATACACCATTCCTAGTTCTCCAGATCAGAATGGTGTGGCAAAAAGAAGAAATCGAACCTTAATGAACATAGTAAGAAGTATGAGAAGTAACACAAAACTTCCTCAATTCTTGTGGACTGAAGCTCTAAAGATGACTGTGTAAATATTAAACCGAGTTCCAACCAAGACTGTCTCAAAGTCACCTTTTGAGTTATTTAAGGGTTGAAAACCGAGTCTGAGGCATATACGCATTTGGGGATGCCAGTCTGAAGTGAGAATTTACAATTCTCACCCGCAAGAGAAGAAGCTAGACCTAAGGACCATTAGTGGGTATTTCATTGGATATGCTAAAAGGTCTAAGGGGTATATATTCTATTGTCCATCTCACAGCACTAGAATTGTGGAATCAAGACATGAAAATTTTCTTAAGAATGACTTAATCAATGGGAGTGGTCATTTTCAAGACATAGTTTTTTAAAAAGGCCATTATAAAGTTCAATACTCTAGTTCAAGTGATAGATTAATTGTCATTCACACCCTTTAAATTGAAACGGGTGTTGGAGAACCAGTTATTGAAGTTCCATAAGCTGTTAATACCAATCCAGTAGACCAAGTTGTAAATGAGGAACAACCAAAGATTGTTGAACAACAGGTTGAGCAATAGGTTCTTAGTGAGGATAATGATACAACATTGAGGAGATCTAATAGGGTTAGAAGGTCAACAAAACCTAGTGATTATATAATGTATCTACAAGAGTTAGATTACAACATTGGAGCTGAAAAAGATCCTAAAACGTTTCGCAGGCTATGATTTCTAAGGAATCGAACTTGTGGTACAATGTTATAAATGATGAGATAGATTTTATAGCATCTAATCAAAGTCTGGGATCTCATTGAGATGCCAAATGGTGTGAAAACCAGTGGATGTAAATGAGTATTCAAGATAAAGAAAGACTCACGAGGCAACATTATGAGACATAAAGTAAGACTTATTGCCAAATGGTTTACTCAGAGGGAAGGAATCAACTACACGAAGACTTTTTCTCTTGTATCTAAAAATTATTCTCTTCGTGTAATCATGACATTAGTAGCTCATTTTAATCTTAATTTATATCAAATGGATGTGAAAACGACGTTCCTCAATGTTGAACTAGAGGAAGAGGTTTACATGAAACAACCTAAAGGATTCTCCTCTAATGATGGTGAGCATTTAGTCAGCAAGCTTAATAAATTCATATATGGATTAAAACAAGCCTCCCGGTAGTGGTATTTAAAATTTCATGAGGTTATCACTTCATTTGATTTTGAAGAGAATATAATGGACCAATGTTTATGCCAGAAGGTTAGTGGGAGTAAGACTTGCTTTTTATGTTATACGTGGAGGACATTTTACTTGCAACTAATGATAAGGATTTGCTATATGAAGTGAAACAATTTCTCTCAAAGAATTTTGATATGAAATATATGGGTGAGGCATCTTATGTCATTGGCATCAAGATCCACAAGGAAAGATCTTAAGGCATTTTGGATTTGTCTCAAGAGACCTATATCAACAAAGTTTTAGAGAGATTTTGGATGAAAGATTATGTACCAAATATAGCACCCATAGTGAAGGGTGATAGATTCAGTTTGAATCAATGCCTAAAGAATGATTTTGAGCGGGAACATATGAAGAATATTCCATATGCTTCAACTGTTGGAAGCCTTAAGTATGCTTAGGTCGACACCCGACCTAACATCGAATATATTGTAGGAATGTAAGGTAGATATCAGAGTAATCCAGGTGCTGACCAATAGAAAGCTACAAAGAAGGTTATGAGATATCCTTAGGGCACAAAAGACTGCATACTTATGTATAGGCGAGTTGAGAACCTGTAAGTAGTTGGATGCTCCGATTTAGACTTTGCTAGTTGCATTGATTCAAGGAAATCAACATCTGGTTATATTTTCATGCTAGCTGGTGGAGCTATATCTCAGAGAAGTGCCAAGTTGACCCTGATTGCTACTTACACTATAGAGGTTGAGTTCATATCATGTTTCGAGGCCACCTTGCATAGTGTATGGTTGAAGAGTTTCATATATAGGCTTAAAGTTGTTGATTTAATTTCTAATCCATTAAGGTTGTACTGCGACAACTCAGTTACGGTCTTTATGGCTAAAAATAACAAGAATGGAAATCGAAGTAAGCACATCGACATTAAGTATTTAGCCATAAGAAAATGCATTAAGGAAAGGCATGTTGTTATAGAACACATTAACACTGATTTGATGATTGCGAATCCTTTAACTAAAGGCATGCCATCTAAGCAATTTAAGGATCATGTAGTGCAAATGAGACTTGGTTCCATAATGTAATTTTTGTTGTACATTTGTTGCTTCAAAGGAACTCTTATTTAATTTAATGTTTCTCATATGTTTTTGTGCACACATATATTTGATTGGTTTTGAGAAATATCTTCTAATTTGGACCTAGAATAAACATATGGTTTATTCATTAAGTTTAAGGGCTAGTAATGAGAAATTTTATATATGTAATACATGGAAGATAATACTCACTATAAGAGGACCTATCATTGTGATTCATATATTTGATTTCTTGTTATGTTTGTTGTTGGGTTAAATGGACCAAATGGGAGATGTAAGATTTTTTAAATCTACCTACTCTTCTTACTTTTGAGATTGTGGTCCATTTAGTGCTTAACCCTCCTCACCACGCACATGTTATTGCCCATACTTCATGAGTTTCCTCTTTTGTGATGGGTAGAGTTGTTGAAATGATTTAAAAATACATTTTGGGTCCTTATCCTTACACTCACGATATTGACATCATCATTACATGAAAGACCAATAGGATAGAAGATTCAAAATATCAGAGACATTGAGGATCGTCGATGGAGCAATGGTTGGAGATATTTTATTTAAGTTGTGCTTCCGTCGCTATATATACATGGTTAATATGCATGTGTCTTACGTAAATATGTTGTTGTATGAGATGTGATATTATTTTAGGATGGAATGGTTCAAATGTAATATAGTGAATGTAGTTTAGATGGAGGGTTTATAATATAATATAGTATAAAGTTGTTTATCATTTTACATTCCAGCATAAACTCCCCAAATTGAAGGATTTTTATTTTTACTATTTAGGATGGAATGTGATGTAATATAAAACTCTCATCTTTCATCTCTTTCTATTTTATTCCATTATAAAACCTCCTCCTAAATGGTAGAATAATATTACATTTTATTTCATTCCATTATAAAATTCTCAACCAAGCGTAGCCATAGTTCTTTGTTGTAGTTTTACATGATTGTAAGGAACTCTTCCAAGTCACAAATCTGGTTTCCTCTAAATTTTATTTTAGAAATCATATAGTCAATGTATACTTCCATATTTCTCCTTAATTATTTACGAACAAGCAAGTTTATTAACTTTTAATAAGTTATCTTAGCACTATTTTAAACAAGAGGCATAACACTGGCATATCGTAGCACCAACGGAAAATCAAGGTCCAAATAAACAACAAGAATAAAGAAAGAGAAAGTAGAAATAAGGTTGAACGAAGGACAAAACCTCTTCACTCAATAATATGTTGGTTAGAGACAATGGTGTAGTGGTGGTAATGAGACCTAGAGTCAGTGGCAATAGGAAGTAAACCTTGTTTGCAGTAGTGGTACATTGGAATCTAGTGGTAACACAGAGGTGGTGTGACTATTAAGATTATAGTGCGATAATGAGAGGAGTTTAATGGTTTTAGGGATTTACCATAACTTATTGGTATTTTTATTAATTAAAATATATATGAATGGCATGTAGGACTTAGTCTAAGTAGATTATGCTTTAATTAGGAATCTAACTAAAAATTTGAAAGTCGGAACTTTTATAGTCACTTTTAAATTTTGAGTTAGTATTTCAAAATTGAGTACAGTTTTAAATTTTTTAAATAATTGACTCAAATTTGTCGTGCTAAGTTTCAAGTATGAGAGATTACCTGTGGTATGTTTCGTTTGTAGTTTTTTAGGCCATACTGAAAAATTTTACCAGGTTGTTTACAATTCAGCTGATGGAAATGTCCCACGAAAATTTGATGAATCTATCTGGGCAAGTATGAGGCGCTCGCAACCTTCGATGGGAAGTGAGTGGCTTTGTGATCTGCCACCGCGAGTTAGAACTCTGAGAAGTATGGGGGAGACAATGATGGAGGCGATGGCCATTGACAAACCTGATTTAGGAAGGTGCGCAAATCTCGGAAACCATATGGTTAGTGGAGATCATGATCTTGGTTTAAATGCCAAGATTGCAGCTGGAAATGGGAAAGGCAAGGAGATCATGGAGGTTTCTAGTGAAAGGGAGAAGAATGCGGCATTTAAATGGGATGAGGATGGGGTGGTTTTGTTGGACTCAAAACATAGACGTATGGTAGAACACCGGGGATTGGAGGAGGATGGGCCTGAGAATGGCCATATGTTTTATGCTATTGTGGACTCAAAAAATGGACTGTCGGCAGGACCTATGGGTCAAGCCCATCAGTCCTCATGAGTTGTCTAAGTTGGAATTGTCGTGGGATGGGTAACCCATGAGCAATTCGTATCCTTCGAGACATGGTTTCTGCTAAAAAACCCAAAGTATTTTTCCTTATAGAGACTATATGTAGTAGGGAAAAGCTGGATCGTATAAAAATTTTGTTGGGCTTTGAAGATCTGTTTAATGTTGAGCCCAATGGTCAGAGTGGGGGCTTAACTTTGTTTTGGAAGAGAAAGAACGACGTTCTTCTGATGGTGTTTTCTCACAGACACATAGATGTTGAAATCAGTATTGACGGAAGGGATGGGTGGCGCTTTACTGGGATCTATGGAGAACCAAATTGTAATCAAAGGCAGGAGGGATGGAACTTGCTCCGGAGTCTCGCCTCCAAATCGAATTTGCCCTGGGTTACTATTGGGATTTCAATGACATACTACACCAATCGGAAAAACGTGGAGGAAATCCTCAACCCGAATGTCTAATTCGGGCTTTTTAAGCTGCAGTTACAGATAGCCACTTGATTGACTTAGGGATGCATGGATATGGTTTTACTTGGTTTCGTGGCAACAACTCTGAGAATCAGATCGAGGAACGACTAGATCGGGTGTTGGCTTGTGATCGATGGATTCTAATGTTTCCTTATTATAAGGTGAGTAATGTGGAGATCACCTCATCTGATCATTCTCCTATATTTATGGATCCTATTATCATGTCAATTTGTGTGAGTGTTAAAAGTTTCAAATTTGAAAATGCGTGGTCAAGGGATTCCAGGTTTCTGTCCGTTGTTGAAGATGTATGGAAACAAAAGGGGTTTACTTTGCGGGATAAGTTGAAAGCTTTCAGTGAAGCTCTAGCTATTTGGGGAAAGGATATAATAGGCCAATTTAGAGAGAAACTCACAAATCTAAAGGTTGATATGAAGAGAGCTTGAAGAGGAGATGATGGATTGTCTGAGACTGATTTCCGTAGATTTCAAGAGTTATATCATGAATCTCTTAGATAGTAGGAGAAATTTTTTAGACAAAGGGAAAAAATGTTGTGACTTCAAGATGGGGATTCGAATTCCAAGTTATTTCATACGGTTGCTTCTAAGCAGAGGAGGAAAAATTATATCACTCAGCTAGAAGATCAAACAGGGGTGATTCGAGATTGGAATTTGGGTTTAGGTGAAACTGTTGTGGATTATTTTAAGGATCTTTTTACAGCTACTCAGGCAAGCATAGGTACTGTGGCTGCAACTCTATTCCCATCTGTTACTCAAGTGCATAACGACCTGTTGTTAAAACCTTATACGGCAGAGGAGGTAGAAGGGGCAGTATTTAGCTTTCATCCTGATAAAGTTCCGAGAATGGATGGGATGAATGCCGTTTTTTATCAGAATTGTTGGCACATTGTAGGGGAGGATGTAATACAGGATTGTCTTTCTTTTCTTCACAATTGTTATTTACCTGAAGACTTGACTAAAACAGCTATCATTTTAATCCCAAAGAAGAATTCGCCAGAGACGCTAGCAGATTTGAGGCCAATAGCTTTATGTAACACTTTGTATAAAGTAATTGCGAAGACGATAACTAGTCGGTTGAAGACAATCCTTCTAGCCTTGATTTCGAAAAATCAAAGTGCTTTTATTCCTCATAGAATCATATCGGATAATTTCCTCATGGCCTATGAGATTAATCATTTTCTGAAAAGGAAGACTCAGGGGGCGAAAGGCAAAGTAGCTCTTAAGTTGGATATAAGCAACGCATATAACAGGATTGAATGGCATTATCTGGAAGAAGTATTAATCCGGATGGGATTTCATATACAATGGGTCCGATTGATCAAAACATGTGTTTGTTCGGTTCAGTATTATGTGATGCATGATGATAAAATGCTTGGGCCTATTTATCCAGAGCGAGGGTTGAGGCAGGGCGATCCACTTTCGCCTTATTTATTTATTTTAGGGACTTTCATCGATGATCAGATTTTTTGAGAGTCAAGGTTTTATTCATGGCTGTAAAGTTGCTGTTGGAGCACCTGTTGTATCACACCTTTTCTTTGCTGATGATAGTTTTATCTTTTTCTCTACACATCTTCGGGAAGCTGAAGCTATTCGAGAGATCTTACACATTTATGAATTAGATTTGGGTCAGCTAGTGAATTTCAACAAGTTTTCTATTAGATTAAGCTCTAATATTCCAACCCAGTAGAGAAATATAATTTCTTCTTGCCTGTCCGTGGAAGTGGACACTAAAGAAACTGCTTATTTGGGTTTACCTTCTCTTATTGGACGAGATAAGAAGGAAATATTTTCATTTATTGAAAAGAAGCTGTGGAAACGTGTATCTGGTTGGAATCGGACTTATCTGTCAAGGGCTGGAAAGGAAATATTGTTAAAGTCTGTTGCTCAATCGCTTCCGAACTATGCAATAACTGTTTTTAGATTACCGGTGGGTGTTTGTAAGAAAGTTGAGACGATGCTTAATTCCTTTTGGTGGGGTACGAATTTACGACAAAGGCGAGGTATTCCTTGGATGGCGTGGGAGAAAATGTGTTGGCCAAACCATCTAAGGGGTATGGGTTTTCGGACTTTTCATGATTTCAATACGACGTTGCTTGGGAAATAGTTTTGGTGCTAATTGACTGATACTTCTGCGTTGGTTGCTAGAGTTCTTAAAGCTCGTTATTTTCTGAGAAACACAATATGGGATGCAAAAAGAGGTACTAACCCCAGCTATACTTGGAGCAGTATTTACTCTAACATAGATTTTGTCAAACAGGGATGTAGGAAGCGTGTTGGCGACGGGAGTACATTCAGTGTTTGTTCAGATCCTTGGCTGCCAGATGTCGAGAACCCTTATGTTACTTCGATTTTGGATGATGAATGGCGAAATAGTAGAGTATCGGATTTGATTTTTCATGACCTTAACCAATGGAATCTGCCTTTAATCTTAGCTGTACTTAATGAGCGAGATAGAGACTTAATTCTCCAGATTCCACTGAGCTTATATCGAAATATTGACGATTGGGTTTGGCCTTTAGATAGAAAAGGCGTATATTCAGTTAAAAGTGCTTATCATCATATTCACGTCGCCCCTCCAGGTTTGAATCAGATCCTTCCTTCTTCTATTTGGAAGCAGTTTTGGTCTCTGAACATTCCTGCTAAGATTAAAAATTTCTTTTGGCGTTCTTTAAATGCTTGCTTACCAGTACGTGCTATTCTAGTACATAAAGGAGTTGATATTTCGCCTTTGTGTCCTATTTGTGGTATTGGGTCTGAATCTGTCTCACATATCTTGTTCGAGTGCTGTCGTGGTAAGGAGGTGTGGTCTCTTTCGTATCTGGATTTTTTCCTTCCCATTTCTGTTGTATTACCTGATTGGTTTTCTTTTGTTGCACATAACTATTCCGATGATGATCAGTGTTTGGCTATATCTATATGTTTGGCATTGTGGAAGAATAGGAATGATTTGGTTTGGAATGGGCTTCAACATTCAGCTCAAGCTATTTTGTTTCTGGCTTGCTCGACGTTGAAGAATTGGAATATTGTTAAGAGGGGCCATTTTGCAAGGGTACAAAATGCTAGAGTGACTCCTATTGTGTGGCAAAAACCACCAGTTGGATTTATTAAAATCAATTCAAATGTAGCTATTTTCGAAGAGGCAAGGATGATGGGCACTGGTTTTGTTGTTAGGAATAGTAACGGTGATTGCCTAGCAGTGGGAAGTAATATATTTCTGGGGATTTTGGATCCATCAACAGTAGAGGCTATGGGGATTCGTAAAGCTTTAAGTTGGGTTAAAAAATAAAAGTTACACTCTGTTATTATAGAATCAGACTCACAATTGGTTATTCAAAGTCTTCTTTCAAATAGTCGCAATCGGTCAAAGGTTGATTTTATTGTTAATGATTACTTATTTCTTTATCATTCCATTAATGATGTCATTTTGGTTATTGTAAAAGATATGCGAACTGTGCAGCTCACACTTTTACGAGAAATGCTAGTTCTATGTCAGGTCTTGTTTATTATGATTTATCCTTTCCTGCTTGTATTGTCTCAATTTTAGCTGCGGACAATTGTTATTATTGAAATTTTCAGTTGGATTTAAAAAAAAACTTATAAATTCAATATTAAAGAAATTCAATGTGTACATAAACTCTAATAATTAACTGCCTTTAGCATTTGTGAATTAATTTAAAATCTATAATTTTATATTTATTTTCTTAAAAGCTAATATTAGCTAGTGTTGTTTTAAATTAGTGTTATTTTCCCTAAAATTGTTTCATGTCAAATTTTGATGAATCTAACTATTATATATATGTTTATTTAAATCTTTAGAATTTATAAATATAAAATTTATTATTGTAAATACTTAATTTGTAAAAATTAAATTATTATTAGGGTTAAATTCATAAGACCCCTCCTAAGGTTTTACGAACTATCATGTTAATCTCTCATTTTAAAAAATTATCAAATACCAACCATGTGTTATAGTTAATATTTCGTATGTCCCCTATCATCAAGTTATCGTTAAAAAACCCTATTTATACACACACAAAAAATCATGTCATTTTGAAGTTCAGAGGCCCAAAGAATTTTATCCAATTAAGGGTTAAATTTGCTAGATTCCTATAATTTCACATATTATCAATATATCCCTTAACTTTTAAAATTTATCAATAACTCTCTATAATTTTTTAAAATGATGTTTTATTTGGTACGTAAAAATATGGTGCTTAATGACAACTTAATAGAAGGAGCAAGGAAGGTGCATTAACTAAAAACAAAGGGTGGTATTTGATAGATTTTAAAAGGTGAGGTTAATGTGATGATTTGTCAAACCTTGTAGGCTCCTAAAAAATTAACTCTAAAGTATATTAAGTTAATTATTTTTATATTTATGATTTAATTTTATAATGTATCCAAAATACATGTACACTCATAACATAGCTTTAGTATTATAAATATTTAATATGTATATATATCATAATTAAATAACTATAATATTTATTAATTTAATATATTTGTCAAATTCTTATTAATCTACGTCATAATAAGTTGATTGATAAGTTTTACGAAATTCTTATTAATCCACACATTTCGGTCTGCGTGGGGTCCACGTACGCGACGTGTCCGTTTTGTCGGCCACGCGTATCTTAGTCTTTGACTGTTCCTTATCCTTTTCTGTCTCCGTCTCTCTCTTTAGGGTTTTTTTTTTTTGGGGATAAGTGTCTCTTACTTTGTCACGCCTGAAAACGAAATCACGCCTGAAAACGAAATCATACAATTTGTTCCAATTTCAAATTTTCCCTTTGAGCTAAGTCTCGGAGTTCAATATTACGGCTTCTCCCCCTTGGTGTCATTCAAAGGTTTTGCTACAGCAGTTGATCTCCGACCACTTTCAGGTTTGTAAAACATGCCCAACTGATTTTTTCATTTTGATTATTTTCTTAGAGAATAGACACTATACTGGTGGTTATCTAATTGTGTTCAAGACCAACTGTACAGCTGTTTGAGATCTTGGGTTAATATTGCTATCTGGGTGTATGCTAAATTCCCATGATGGTTTTGGTGTTGGATTTGACGCAAGCATCGAATGAGTTTTTTCTGGACTGAATTGGGTCTTGATGTTCTCTTTCTCTTAAAAGTTAAGTCTTGTTAAGTCTTTTTGTGCACAGTAAGACAATGGATAGGTTGAAGCTATCACAATTTGGTGAGCGTTTGAAGATTGGTGGGGCTCAGATGAGCAGACTTGTGAGCGACAAGGTGAAGGAGATTTTGCAAACCTCTACACCTGAGTCCAAAATAGTGGATGAGGCCACGTTGGAGACCATGGAGGACCCCAATTGGGGCCTGAATTTGAGGATATGTGCTATGATCAATGGTGAACAGTTCAGTGGGGCTGAGATCGTTAGGGCCATCAAAAAGAAGATCTCGGGCAAGAGTGTGGTGAGCCAAAGGCTAAGTCTTGATTTGTTGGAGGCATGCGCAATGAACTGTGAGAAAGTGTTCTCTGAGGTGGCGTCTGAGAGGGTGTTGGATGAAATGGTTAAGATGATCGATAATCCACAAACCGATATTGGGAATCGATCTAGGGCTATTCAATTAATAAGGGCTTGGGGAGAGACTGAAGATCTAGAGTATCTGCCCATCTTTCGTCAAACTTATATGGTAAAAGTTCCTTTCTGGGTATTAACTGTTGCAAATGATCTGAAATGAAAATCTAATTATACATTCCCAACAAGAACGCTTATCCTCAGTTTTACAGGCACATGGTTAGTAGTTTTGGACCTTTTGGTATAATGTCTTAGCTTAGGTTTATGGTATGGGGTTTGACAGTATTGATAATGAGGTGTAAATACATAAAATAAATCTATTTTAGCTCTTAGAATTGCAGGTCTGTATTTCAATCTCAGGGTTTGGGTGGTTTTATTAATATCTAAAACTGAAGGGCTTTATCATTAAAATCTTTGTTGATGTATGACTTATAGAAGTGGTCAAGCTTTTTGACTATTTTTGTTCTATGGATTTATGCAATGTCAACGTTGCTCTATGAGGTAAACAGCTCTCAAGAAATTGGGTAAAATTGTTTTGAAAGACAGTTTCTTGTCTCTTTCATTAATTTGTGGACTATTTCTTGAAGGCTGTTTGGTGGTTTTATACAATACTCATTATTTCTCTAGATTTGTAATTTAATAGCTAAATTTAGTATTGTATAGGAGGAATTATGTCTATCTTTTTTCAGTATAGGTAGCTATGGGATTTGCTATGACTTTTTGCTATCGTCTGATTGTGCCTGAGGCAATAGGTCGTGTGAATCAAAACTCTATTAATAGATAAGAACACATCCTGACCAATTCCTGAAAAATTAGAAGTCTGAATTTAGAGTTCTCTTTTAAGTGATAGTGACTAATAGAACAAGAAAACTCAAAATAATTGTACAATTATTCAGAAAAAAGGATATCATAGGTCCAGAGACTCGATAGTAGACTTGTTGAAGTAGTTTAACATATTGTTGTCTAGAAAACAGATCAACCCATTTAAGATTGCCAAATGTTCGATAGGAATTGAACCTACGAATTTGCCAATTATGAGAGAATCTAAGAAATAGTGAGAATTTTTTATCTCAAATTTAGAGTCTAAAAACCTCGCTTGTTCTTTTAAAAGGCAGGCCTCAAAGGTGTCATTTTATGCTTTTCTGCCTGTGAGTTCTTTTAATCGCCAGTTTGGACAGAGAATTTATGCTATTCTTGGCAGCTTCTTCTCTTTACATGGAAATGATGCATGACTCGCAAAAACATGTATCTTCATTATATTATACATTTTACAGTATGAGAAAGCGTTAAGTGTTGTCCAATTGATATCATAGACATGCTATTTGCTTTCTCTATATTTAGCAGTTTACAAGTTGAAATTGTCTTTTCTTAATCATTGACAGAGCTTGAAAGAAAGAAGTATATCTGCACCCAGGGATGGCATGCTCTTGCCTATGCAATATTCTTCGGAGTCTTACATTCAGCAGCTGCCACTTTCTCCTCCTGAAAGCCACACTGTAAATGACTCCGAATTGAACGGAGCAGAATATCCCGCTAATCTATATAATCATGGTAGTGTGTCCGTTGAGAAAAGAAACGAATTCCTTTTAACTACCCGAAACAGCCTTGAACTTCTTTCAAGCATTTTGAATTCAGAAACTGAGCCAAAACCCATCAAGGCAAGTTGCTTGGTCCTCAAGGAAAAATGCTACATTTACTAATCACCAATTGATCTTTTTTCGTTTATTGTGGTATCAGTTTCTTTAATCTCTCCAATTCGTTCACTGTTTTTAACTGGCTTAGCTTCTTGAGCTTTATAATGTGGCCGGGGATCACTTTACCATAGTTTTTCCTTTTGAAATTAGATGGTATTATCATGTGTGGATCCTTCTATGTAAACGGGGAATTTTGATACCATGGCAGCGGTATGACTGAAATTGTTGCAACTTTTTCTCCATGACTGCAGGAGGATCTGACAGTCAGTCTGTTGGAGAAGTGCAAGCAGTCCCAGCCGGTGATTAAGAGGGTCATAGAAAGCACCGTGGGGGATGAGGCGATGCTGTTTGATGCCCTGAATCTCAATGATGAGCTTCAAAAAGTAATCTCCCTTTATGAGGAACTAGAAGCTGACCTAAAATCTGGAGACCGGTGTCCTGAAAGTTCTGATAACACTCAGACCAGTTTGAATGATGGAACTGAAAAATGTAATGAAACCAACGTAGGAAGTTCCCAGAAGGATGGGAGTAGTAAATCGATCGGCAGCAATACGTGACGGAACAAGATGGTGGGGTGGGCTGGTGGACTATAGAAGGTAGGAACTCATCTCCTTGGTTTCCAGTGTAGATTGATTAGGACTAACTAAATAATAGGGCTATTGTTATGTAATATTATTAGTTCCTAGATTTTGCCATCCTATGTGCCTTTTTAAAATTATTAAATTTCCATTTAGAACTTTGCATATGTCAGGTTTATTGACTTGACCATCACCGAAAGCTTAATTTCCTATTATCAAATAGTGACGTTTACACCTGCGAAGTCTTTAAAGTAAACTGCTGAGGTTTAAAGGACTCATTGGGGCTCCTTCTTTGCATCTAGTCTTTTAGTCTCAATGAGCAATGTGGTTATCATCCAATGTTTTCACATGCAAGTCTCCCTTCTCCTTACACGATTCTCCCTTCTCCTAAGGTGTCTTCTTCTTTCATGCATTGCTTGGTTTGTTTTTACCTTCTCCTACGTTTTGTTTACATGTGTACATTGTTTTGGATATTTTCTCCTTTATTTCATACAATGTCATTTGGCTTTCTTTACACTTTTTTATTAAAGCGTTTTATATTGTGAACACTAAGGTTTGAGATTCTTGATTATCACCCTCTTTGTTCCCACATTTACAAAACAAATCATTCACTTAATCACAATGAAACCCTCACTTTGAATTTAAATTAATTTTTTGTCTCCCTACCTTCTTAATTTTTATTTTTCACCCCATTCTTTTATTTGAACTCAAATCCTTTAAGAACCCTATATATTTTTTATAATCGTTTTTAATATCTTAAAAGATAAGTTAGACAAATACAATACCAAGTAAATTTTTTTGACTAATTTCACTTCGGATTTTGATTAAATATTTAATGTTTAAATTGCGAAAATAAGTGAGAGATGTAATTTAATGGGATACAATGTGAGTTATTAAACAGCAAGATAACCGAAAACGACAATAAGTTGGACCCTCCTTCTCTTATTCCTTTTATATATAAAAAAAAAAACATATAAACGAAAGTTTAACAATTTTCATAACAAATGAGAAGTATAAGACTGTCGGTAATGATCTTAACCAAGTGCACAAAAAGAATAATATTTGATTTAAGATTGAAAGAAGATGAAAAACGTTGAAATGAGTAAAGAATAAAGAACCAAGGATTAAAGTACAAGCAAGAGACCTAGATTATTTTCCACGAGTTTTATTAGAACCTTTAAACCTTTTATGATGTTTTATCCATTTAGACACGCACAGCTACAAACATATTTCTATTTATTATTTTCCAAAAAATATACTCCTATTTATGAATTTTAGTTCGGGCCTAAAAAGCTTGTTAGCTTTCTTTAAGTTTTTAAACATCTTTTAGCCTAATAAATTTTATTCAAAAATTTTTTTATCAAAGCTTAATTTAGTAAATTCATATTTCTTAGCTCACATTTTTTAGACCTTAATGAATTGTTCTTTGATTTTTTTTAATTTCTTAACGTTTTCCTTATAAATATATTTTGTAATCACAATCCTTTAGTCTCCTCTATTAGTGTCTTCGATTCATAAAAACCAAATTTATCAATCATGTACTTGATTCATCCGTTAAATAATTCTCTTAGATTTTTCTTTTTAAAAAGTTACATTTTCTTCATGCTTCCATTGCCCTTGTTTAAATCTTTTAAAATTTATCTTTTAGTCCAAATTTATATGGTTCATGTTGGATCCCCTCCCCGGTGAGTCGCGTACTCGACGTCCAACGTGACATCTGGACGCACATCTCACGAGGGAGGAATTCCTCACCACGAAAGAAACCTCAAATCGAACTTAATTTAACGTCATCCGAACAAAACT
>JANIHY010000004.1:29891363-29907012 GCA_027479065.1 Erythroxylum brevipes | reverse complement strand
AACTACTGCGATGCCATGTGGATATTAGTAGAACTGTTCTGGTAGTGCACCTTTATCGTGGGATACGCGTCGGGCATCCCGATGTGTACCCTACGGTGAGGGGGCGCTACATTAGGGTTTATTATGAAATTATTTTGTGACTTTGATCTTTATTAATTCAATACAAAATTATGATGTTGTGATAATTGTGCATGCTCATACTTTGACAACAAATCGAGAGAGTGAGTCAAAAGTAATTAGATTAGCTTGTGTAATAAGAGTTGGCAATTTAATAAGTCATACAATCATCAAATTGACGATAATTCGAAAAGACATATTGTGTGAAAACTTGATTATCTAATAGATAAATTTAGATCTAATTGAAAACATTATTAAGTTTTGTGAATCGAGAGGTTACAAAATCTATAATTTCATATTCAATTAGTGTTAATTGATTAGTTTTTGAGAGAGAGTAATCATTCCCTTAGGAAATATGAGACCAACACATAATTGGATTAATAATAGTTAAAAGAAAAAAATAATGAAAGAATGAATCCCAAGTATTCATCCTTGTTCAATCTTAATTCAAATTGGTAGCTCAGTTGTTATTTATTTATTTGCTTGGGCTATTTAATTGTTTTAATTTCTGTTATTATTTTCACTCAAATCATATTCTAATACTTTATACAAAGTTAGGATCAATTTGTTTTATCTAGTTCCTAGTGAGATTGATACCTTTCTATACTACAAGATAAATCCATATACTTGCAAGTATTGAGAGTTTTATTAGATATAAACTTAGTTAACAAGTTTTTGCGCCATTTTAAAGGAATTTTAGCATTAGGACGATTTGAATTCCTTTGGTTTGAGGAATTATTACCCTTTTTTGTGTGATTGAAGTACCCAATCCTAATAAATTAAAAACAACAAAAAAAGAGAAAGAGAGTTTGGACGGAAAGTAGAAGACACATTAATCTAGGCATCACAAGGCAAGAATGATGAACATGAAGAGTTAAATGCCAAAAAGAGATAGAAAGGACGACGGTGAAGGAAATACATGACAAAGAGCAAAGGACTCTTATGGACTTCATAAGGTCAGGTTCAACGCCTATCATCAAGAAATTACATGACTAGTACTACATACGGTATATGATTTGTTAGAAGAGATGGAAAATAATAGTTGTCTTTGGATGTTAGAACGAAGTAGACATCAGTCAGACATTAGTCAACCTTCTCGCTTCTAAAATGAATGATTGCTATATATTTAGTAATAAAATTATAGGCTAAGATCGACAACCTCACTAAGCAATTAAATAGCATGACGACCACTTTTTTCTCTCCATTCAAGGCAATTAAGCACAAATGCAACCTATGCAGACAAGAGAGCTATATCATAGTTGATCGCTTCCTAGTGGAAACTACAATGTTCAACAATTTAACTTCATAAGAGCATAAGTTGGTCAAGGAGATACTAATCCTTACTAGAACATGTACAATCCTGAGTGGCAAAACCACCCGAATTTCCTTTGTTCTAACAATACATGGACTTAAATAGGAAATCAAGGCCTACCGAAATTTCAACAAGACGAGTCTTATTCATAGGATTCAAAATTAGACAAATCATGGGTAAGCTTACAAATATAAAAGGGAAATTTGGGCAAGCAACGAAAGATAGTGCCTTTTCTATTCATAACCTAAAGATTCAAGTAGGCTAGTTTGCTAATGAATTCTCTAACAGAAGTGTGGGAAGCCTTCTGAGCAACATGGAAGTAAATCCAAGAGATCAATTTAAGGTTATTACATTTAAGAGTGGGAAAGAGCTAGAAGAACCAATGGAAAAATAAGCTAAACCCCACCTTGTAAAAGACAAAGAGAAGAAGAAAATGGATGAAGTGAAGAATGAGGACCCTCCTTATGTTCCTCCTCCAGCTTACCCACCAAAAATGCCATTCCCATAAAAATTTCAGAAGAAAAAATTGGATACACAATTTATAACGTTCATCGAAAAGTTGAAGAAATTGCAAATTATATTGCCCTTTGTGGAAGCTTTGAAGACCATACCGTCATACGTAAAGTTTTTCAAAGACATATTATCAAGCAAGTGGACTTGGGATGAAAATCAAACAATCGCTATGATGAAAATTTGTAGCTCCTTAATTACCAATCACATGCCCTCATAATTGACAAATCCAAGGAGTTTTATTATACCTTATGTAGTTAGTAATTTAGAGTTTTCTAAATGTTTATGTGACTTAGACGTAGGTATAAACCTTATTCCTTTACCAATTTTTAGGAAATTGGGGCTATGCAATATGAAGCCAACTTCTATACTTATTTAGTTAGCATACTAATTGAGGAAGAAACCGTTTGGCATGGTGGAAGATGTGCCTATAAAAGTGTACAAGTGTATAATTCTTAGGGATTGTATCATGTTAAACTTTGAAAAGGATCAAAATTGTCCATTAATTCTCAGTATACCATTTTTGAGCAATGGACGAGCATTAGAAAATGTCAATGAATACAACCTCATACTTTGGATTAGTGATGAATAAGTGAAATTAAATATGAATATGATATTAAAGAATCTAAAGAAGGGCTGCTTGTTCATGATAATTGATGTTGTCAAATCTTTAAAGGAAGAAGAAGAGAACGAAGAACATAGGATAGAGGTCATAGAGGCTAAAATAGCTAAGGAAGTTTGTTTACAAGGCAAAAGAAAAAAAGGAGACGAGGGTGACTGAGGAAGAAAGAGAGCAATTCACCCTCTCACAGGACAAATTGTTGGATTCAATAGACAATTAAGGAAGTTTTGTTATTCCATATTTTATTGACAGTTTGTTACAAAAAAGGACATTACTAAAATTACCAAGTTTCGTTAATTTGATTAATTATTTCCTTCTGATTATCTTGCAATATCTAGCTTATTTATAGGCTACAAAACCAAAATTAGGCAACATGAGTTAAAGCAAGCTACTCATCACAGACCCAGGTTGAGCGTAAACTTGAAGAGTACATCAAGCTAATGATGTTAACTAAGTATCACTTGGGAGGCAACCTAATTATTATTTTTTATTTTCATATTATTTTATTAATATTTTGTTATTTTTATTTTGTAGGGAGTGAATGATAGAATTTTATGGCTTAGAATGCCTCCAAATTCCATCACCCACACCATCACCACCAAAGCACTATAAGTATTCTTGCTCTAAATTTTTCTTTTTTCTATTCATCTTTATTTGTATTATTTTGTTTCTCACATTGAGGACAATGTGTTTTTCAAGTGTAAGGATGTATATGCTTTGCACATCATATGCATGTGAATTTTCCATCTCATATTGTATTATTTTTTATTAGATTGACATTGTGTGAACATTTTTTTACATATGTTTGATTGTGTCAATGTGTTAATGACAATAATTTGATAGAATTAGTTTAGCTTTGAACATAGTCGTTTAATTTGTAAACACATATTGATTGGTGGATCTTATGTTTTAAGTTCCATTGGTTGAATATGCATATTAATTAGAATATGATGTTCATTTTGTTCACCTTAGGAATTTTTTTGTATACAATTATAATTATAAGTCAATTGAATAAGTTAGCCTCATTAGTAACCTTTCATAAAGAGAATTAACTAAAAAGGAATAAGGAAGGCTATGTGAAATAAATATAAAAAAGTGTGTTAAATAAATAACTATTCTGTTGGACCTTTTAAAACAAATATTAGGTTATGGATAAAGTTGGTAGCCAATTGAAAATGTGATATAGCTAAGTAATCAAGGGAATTCACGTCAAGATGTTTGTGTTCCCATTAAAAGGCTATAATGACATTCTAACTAAGCTAATTAATAAAATGTGCCCTAGTTGAGTAACCAGCGGACATTCATGACAAGGTATTTGCCTTCCCATCAAAAGGCTAGGTTAATGTTAAAGAAAATTAAGAAAGTGGTGTTTTGATCCTACTAATCTTCAAAAATAGAAAAAAAAATTCATGAAGGGATACTTAGTGATAGCTATAATTTGTGATTGATTAACAATTATAAATGTATATGTACAAAGTGCTATAAGTGAATGAACATGATGTTAATGTTTTGATTAATATGTATATTCAATTCAAAATGCTTAACCATGAAATACATAGGTTAGTATGTTGGCACAACTTGATTGATTGATATTTGAAGTTAAATTGATTCCATAAAGTTTGATGCCATTGTCTCATTATTACATGTTGTATGAATGTATTCTTATGTGTTTATGTTCGGTTTATTTAAGTTTGTGATTTGTTTTTGATTGAGGACAAGCAAAAGTTTAAGTGTGGGAATGTTGATAAGTATAGTTTATACTACGTTTTGATAGGTGTTTTAGTATGTTTATAGGTTTTTATTAGATGATTGTCACATGTATAGGCTTAGAAATGTGTTAATGTGATTCTAAGTATTTGTGTGGTTTAGAACATGTTTTCAATCATAATTTTATGTTCTTAAGGTGTTAGATGTGTTTGATAGTGTTAGAAATAAGATAAGTGAAGAACAAGGAAGTTGGAAATGCATGGAGTTGCATAGATAGGGTCACGATTATGACTCCTTAATCACAATCATGATAGAAGAGTTTTTCCCATATTCACAATTGTGACTCCTATCTCACGATCGTGACAAAGATAAATTTTCTAGAGTCACGATCGTGACAAAGACTTCCTAGGCATGACTTTTTCCATCTTTCTAAGGTTTGAGGGCATTTCAGAACCGATTAGATAGGGAGAATCCTAGTTACATCCCAAGACCCTAAGACACTATTTAAGAACATTAAGAAGCCAAAACAACATACCAGCCATTATACAAAAGTGGATCAAATATAAGAGATCAAGAGAACAACCAAGAATTTTATTTTTTTGGTCAAGCTCAAAATTGAGTTTTTCTTCTTTTCTTCTTGTTATTTTCATCAAATTTTATGTATAAACTAAATTCCCAGATGTTTATTACATTCATAATTAAGTCTCCAATTTCCAAACTAGGGTTCCTTTTGAATATATTTTACGACTTTAATCTTTATTGATTTAATACAAAATTATGGAGTTGTGATAATTTCTAAACTAGGGTTTATTTGAATTTATCTTGTAACTTTTATCTTTATTGATTTAATACAAAATTCTAGTGTTGTGATAATTGTGCGTGCTCATACTTTGACAAAAAATTGAGAGAGTAAGTCAAAAGTAATCAGATTAGATTGTGTAACGAGACTTGCCGATTTAATAAGTCATGAAATTATCAAATTGGTGATCATTCAAAGAGGGATCATATGTGAGAACTTAATTATCTAATAGATAACTTCATATCTAATTGAAAACTTTAGGAAGTTTTGTGAATCGGAGGTTGCAAAATTTGCAAATTTGGATTCAATTATGGTTAATTGATTAAGTATTGAGAGAGAGTAATTAATCCCTTAGGAAATCTAGGAACAACACATAATTGGATCAATAATAGTTAAGGGAATAAAATAATGAAAGAATAAATCCTAGTTTATCACTCTTAATTCAATTTGGCAGCTTACTTGTTTTAATTTCTCTTATTATTTTTAGTCAAACCATATTTTAGTACTTTAGACAAAGTTAGGTTTAATTCATTTTATCTGCTTTCTTGTGGGAATGATACCTTTTGATACTACAAGATATGATTCGTATACTTGCAGGTATTAACAGTTTTATTAGATATAAAACTTGGTTTTGAGTTTTGTGTATTTTGGAGAGTGTTTCTCTTTAAAGTTTCTTAATCTCCTAAGCATTCATTCCTTCCTCCTTTTAGGATTCAAAACTTTTAAAAGATGAGAGGGATAATCCACTTCATAATGGGTATTTTGGACCTATCTCTTGTCAAAGGTTCATCCAATCTTTAGTAATAAAACAATAACTTCAAATTGAGTGCATTAACTAGATCAAAGCTTAGTCATATTGCCAATCTTTAGGAAACATTAAACTTTAGAGTACATAGAAGGGAATAAACTAATCTTTCCCAAAATTTACATCTTCTTATTTTTTTGATGCATAATTTTAAATAAAGGGCATTTTCTCTTAATATCTCTTTTAAATCATGCAACATCCTTAGATTCACAACATTCTTATTTTTGAAAAAAATCATTTGTATTTATTTTAATTATTATATGGTAGTTTAAATAGAAAGTCTTATTTTTAGAGAACTTCATTTTCAATTTCATTTTATGCATATGCATTATCTTTTCATTCATAAATTTTGTTTTATTTTATCATTTCTGTACTTTGAAACATGTTCTACATTTTAAAAACCATATATCAAAAGATCTAATACTGGTCATTTACACATTTTTTGTTTAATCATATAAGCTAACCAATTTTATTTTTCTTTTCTTTTATAAGAAGATTTATCCTCACACATAACAAAGATGAAATGCTTATTCATAAAGAGCAAATTAAAGATTGACATTTGGAGAAAAGAAGGAGATTTGAGCCAATATTCTATAGAAAGCCATGAAAGTAAGTGAGAGTCAATAAGGGGATTTTAAACTACCAAAGATGGTAAAGCTAGATGAAAAACACAGTAACCTTGAAGAGGTCCAAAAGTTACTTCTATGTCTTATCAGAATATAATAAAATTTGTTTCAAAGAGAGGTTTGGAAGAATAAATGAGCTGTTAGAAATGAATGTGCAGTGCATTACAATCAACAGTTCAGTAGAGATTTGAAATCCAAACTATCAAATTTTCAATCTCAGTCAAAGTGACTTGATGCCTTTACTAGAAGAATACCATAATCTTATACAAGTCCTTTACTCATCAGTAAACCAAGTTTGTTTACAACAAAACTTCTAATCGTTTCAAAATTTTATTGGAGTAATTATTGAATGTATATGAGGGAATATGTGTGAAAGAGTCAGGAAAATGGTGATGTAAAAGTATGGTCTAGGAATGTATTTAAATTTTATCTAAAAAAAGAATGGATTAATGATAATAATATTTTTATTTGTAACCTTAAGCCTTAGAAATTTATAGTTAGATTCTATTTTCTTATATGCTGAATTTCATTGATGAAAGAGCAACTAGTCTTTTCTCATAAGTTACATATAAAAGTTTAATCTAATGGTGATCTTAGTTAAGATTTTCATAAAAGTAGACTAATGTAGGAAGATTAGGAAGGGAAAACTTAAATGTTACATTTATTTATTGTATGTTTAGGTTATAAGCCTTATAATTTATGAATACGAACATATTTATATGACCTATTTGGTTCATCAAGAACAAGTTTTGAATCTTTACATTAAAAATGATGGAGATAAAGTTTGGACTTTATATTCAAGCTAATAGCTACAAAAGTGCCTTAATGGTTTTATAGATGGATGGATAACTCAAAGTAGTGTTCAAATATTAGTATTTTAATTAGTTTCCCTTATCAAGAATCACTAAGTTCATAGGTGTGCTCTAGCATATATGGACAACCAATTTCATATGATTTAGTAATCCCATAATTGCATGGACTATTCGAATAATACATAAAGTTTTAAAAAACTTATGTCTAAGCCAACACCAATTATAAAAAGCCAAGAGGCAAAAGATCTTTTTCAGGTAATAAACAAGGGGAACTATTTGAACAATATTGAAAAATATGAACACAAATTATCGAATAAAGATGATCTCTCACAGAAAGCATTAAAAAATTATAAAACACAAGCTTAACTTATGATATTTGGAATCTTAGAGAGAAATAGGCTTTTAGGCTTCTTGGTTCCTATAAGAAATTGTGAACCTCCCATTGGAAAAACTAAACAAGATTACTTTATATTCATTAAGATATAATATGAGAAGAAATATATGGATTAGGAGAACGAGAAAGAAAAACTGAAAAAATAAACATCAAGATGGAAAGGAAAAGCTAAAAGACTTAAAACATAGTTAAGAAACCTATAAACATAAGATTCATTTTTAAGTCATTTAAAAGAAGCAATAAATGCATGAAGAAATTCATGAAAAAAAGATCGCTTATAAAGAAAAAAATCCAAAGTGGATCAATCATTAAAAGACAAAGCCATATCATTTAAGTATAAAGAGGGGTTAGAGAAATATTTAGAGACAAAATATGGTCAAATATAATGAATGCAATTGGAAGTAGAGAAAGAAAAGAGGTATAAAGTGTAGCGCCCTATTACCGTAAGTACATACCAGAACACCCGGGAGACATTCAAGTACGTAACCTATGATAATGGCGCGTTAGAGTAGTCACTACAATCACTTAACATGAAATCATCATTCTTTATTTTCTTATAAGACATTATAATGAAAAACACAATATTTTAAAGCCCAAATTTCTCCTTTCATTTCATAAAATCAAATATTTACATTAACAATTTTCAATATCGTCTGAATATGAACGTCATATCCTAATACAAAATACACTATATGAAATTGGAAATACACAAAAGATATATCTAATCTTCCAATCTCAGTTGACCGACCTTTGAGCTATCTCTTCTTTTTCCTCGAAAGTACATGATTATACTTCTTGTAGTGTCTTTTAGTAGCTAAAGTCATCTCTTGGTCCTGAAAAATCAATGTTACAATTTTGGTGAGTTTTGGGAACTCAATGAGGTAATTATCATCAATGGTTCACTTAATTCATGCAACACATCACGCATATATCATATAATTCACATCTTTGCATTTTGTATAAATTATCACATATCACATTCTCACTTAAGTGTAAGACGATTTTCCATTTCAAATAATCAAACCTACTTATTAAAATATATATGAAATGCTCATTTGACTCTTTTCTAATTATTACGTTGTTGTGACCGAATGCCTAAACTGTTCCGTATCTATTGTGAATACCAGGCTCATTGATACTGTCCCTTATTTGTTAGAGATACTAGACTCATTTTATATAGTAATCCTTTGGCTCTTAATCACATTTGGAGCTTTAAGTTTATTTTTGGTGGCTACTCAGGTCACAACTCTCATTATCTGATCATGCATTCATGTATGAAATGCATCTCTCATATTCAAATGATCTTGTCACTTATTTCATCACATTCATATACAAGTAACACTTCAATATCCCATTCATGCATCAAGTCTCGGACCTTTACTGTCTAGAATCAACATAATCAGATCATGTTCATATCATCATTCAAAACATATTTTAAAGCAAACAATTAATTGTGGGAAACCATCTAGGTTACTTACTATTTATTCCCGAAGATAATGCTTGGAAGGTCCAACAATGTCTTGATGTTGATGTTCCAAATGCTCCTTTATAACACACAATACATACACATATCACAATTTACACAATTATAAGTGTTTATTAATGCACATGCATGTATATAAAATATGCACAATGCATGTTCAATGACATTCTTGGGTATTTTTCCATTATTCTCGCCACATAATCAATCCTATATCAAAACTCATCTAAGTATAATTTGTACTTAGGTTTATACCTCAATAAAACCATAAAAATCACAATTCATAACTCATTTGGTCAATTTAGATTTTTCTTGCAACATATCTTCGGGTCTATTGTATGTGATCAATTTGACAATAAAAATGAAGTAATTTGGTAATACTTCCTTCTAGAAAATTATTCTCTTATCTCTTAAGTTTCTAATGACACCAAGATTAGTCCATTTGGTTTAGTATTTTGAAAGTTATACTCCAAATATTTTCAACTCAACACATTCAAAAATAGATCAAAAACTAAGATTCAACACTAAATATAAAAAATCACATATTCATGCATTTTCACTTTTCTACACTTTCTTCACTTTCATTTTTCTACACTTCCCATTTTCTACATTTTCTTCATTTTCTTTCCTAACTATCATGTAAAACATTCATTCTCATCTTAAGACACCGCCATATACCTATTCCTTAAATCTAAATTCATATTTTTGTTCATCGTAATATATATACACACACACACACACATATAGTGAAGAGAAAATAGAGCATATACCAAAATTTCTCCAACTTTTTCTGCACTCATCTCATAAATGTTTTCATGGATCTTTCAACTTTAAAAATCATTTTAACAACATCTAATAACATTTTGATCATCAAATATTCAAAATCAACACATCAAAAATTTTCATATCTTAAACCACAGTGTTCATGAAAATAACAATTTTTTTCCTCATGATTATGAAATAACAATTATGTCACCCAATTTATCTTACGTACTAACAACTCATAAGGATTTACATGTGCTTACTTGATAAAACTTCAAATTCTTCAAAACCTCAAGAATCCGAATTTCTCTTACAACTCACTACACCATTGTAGAGGTTGGCAGTTTTCGACTTCTTGGGGTAAGTGAAGAAAACAACAAGGTGGGAGTAGAAATGAACAGATAAAAGCAAAGTATGACTTAGGTGAAGGTTTGATGAAAAACTATGTATAAAAGGAGAAGTTTGAAAAAGCTAGCTACAAAGAAGATGAAGACAAGAACAATAACTTAGTCTTTTTAGTTACAAGAAACTTGATTTAGGCTTTCAAATATAATCCAATAATAAATCTTAAACTAGGAGAGTGACACTTTTCACTCATCCATCTTCTAAGGTATTAACTAGTTTCTCATTTAACTAGTTTAATCATCTCTAATTTTTACTCTAATTATCTTTAAAATTTTCAAAAACATCTTCTCATAAATTCTAAAGTCATCTCCAAAATTTCTTCATTATAATTGGATTCTTATTTCTATTTCCATTCATCAATTTTACTTGCCAAGTGAAAATTTTCCTAATCTAATAATATTCAACATTTTTGGAAAATTTTCCTAAATTTTCGCAAAAATTCTAAATCAACTAATACATTCTCCAAATCAGTTCTCAATACAAACAAACCACATTTCTTAATAAAAATCACATTCCACATATATAATTCAATTATAGCCGGAATGTCAATGAATAATACATGTACAATCATTTTCATGTGCAAAAATATCTATATTCACGTGTATGTGTATGTCATATTATGCATGAACATGAAATGCATTTTGTAATCTCTTATATTTACTATTCTAGCCTTAATATGGGTAATGAGATGTTACATAAAGAAACTCAAATTAGGTATCCAATATCCTCAAGAAGCTAATCAAAACTGAAGGCAATCAAACAAAGACAAAAATAGGAGATTATGAGAGTTAGAGAAGATTAATAAATAGATCTAGCCAAAATATAAGGAAGATAAAAATAAAAATTAAGATCTTCAGTATATTTGTAAGAGACACTGTAAAAGAATGCAAGATTTAATAAGAATTATAGAAGCTTATCATCGAGTTAATAATGAATTAAAGGAAACGGAGAATGTCAAGAAGAAATAAGGCAAGATGAGCTAACCAAGAATAGTTGAGTTGATAGATTAAGTGAAACTTGGCACATTTAGGCCAAAGATGAAAAGGCCTAGTTGTTAAGATTTTTTTTAAGGTCAACCTCATTGTTTAAGAAATTCTTGGGCAAAAGAATTAGTTAGGTGTTATGGGATTTAGGAGTTAAGATAGTTGAAACATGATTAATATATGCTTTAAAATAATGGTGTATTGGTAGATAGCTAGTTAGGATGTGGATAATATTAAAGGATAATTGGAGGTTAGATGGTTACATAAGAACAATTTAAGGTGGTCAAATTTGAGATTCTAAACACACTAGCATCAGAAAATAGAGAGGTAATCACACTACTCAAACCAAAAACCCTATCATCATTTCAACTTTCATTGCACTTTGAACTTATCCTTTGCCTAAATAAAATTATCTTGTTAACTTAAAATTTAAGCCTTAACACTCTTTAGCATTTAGGAACTTGCTATATTATAATTATATTCTATGAGTTTTTCAAAGTTCACTTATATCATTATTTAGAAGCCAAGTGGATTTTTAAGAGAATTCCTCCCTAGAAGGCTTGAATTCCAAGTTGTTCATAAAAAGTGATCAATAAGTTACATAAGGAAAATGCTTTATAATTGGGAATGAAAAATGAGGAGACTCTTTGGATGGGCTTTAGAGAAGTATGAAGGCCTTATTATAGTGGGAAAATGATATTGGAGTGGTTTATCAACCTATAAGCAACTCAAGCTCATCTATTAGGGATGATTTAAATATTCACCTTTGTATTAGGTTAGCAGATGATGTATTCTGATTATTAAATGAATAAAAGTCTATTTTATGCTTTTTTTAAAAATCCTTAATAATATAATTATGATCAAGAAATTTTTTTATAAAGATGAATGAGATTATGAAAAAGTTTAGTTGTTAAAACTCTCTTATATCTTAAAATATTTTTCACATTTTCACTTACTAACATAGGAATAATTTAAAAATAAACTCCTTCAAATTTGTTTTCATTTTTAATTATTTAACATAAATGAAAATATATTGCTCTTAAAAGGAAAGGATAAATGATCAAAAGGAGTTCTTATTTAACTCGATCAAATGTGAGGATGTTAGATCTAAATTAACCTGAAAAGTCAGAACTATAAGAATTCTGAAGAGTATGGCAATACTCACAAAAAAGCTCAAAATCTTAGAGAAAACTAGGAAAAAGGAAGAAAGAGATCATCTTCTAGAGTCATTTTATATTATAATACCTCTCATTGCATCTTCTTTACAGTTATATGATCTTTACTGTTGTTTTTTAGTATCCATCCATAAATATTCCTTCCCTAAAACTAATATCTCTAATGAGAGAACATTTTCTAAGACAATAAATGTAAGAGTACATAATTCATAATTTATGTACCACTAAAACTATCGATGTCCATAATGGGGATTCCTTTTCTAATGTACCTTACCTTGGATCTAACATAAGTGCCTTTAATACATGTTGTAATCATGCTTCAGCCTTAATTCATGGATCCAATAACAACCTAAATTTCCTAGGAATAAATAGTAGAAGAAAGAGTTAGTAACTTAAGAGGAGTTCTAAGAGGTGTAATTGTAAATGGCTCAAATGGTAGAAATGAGGAATGTTTCAATAGCGTTAGGAGTCAAAAGATTGTTTTCTAGGTTTCCAAATTTCCATAAATTCAAAATGTCAGCATTCAAGAAATACAATGGAACAACAAATCTTACAAGGTAGCTATGGATTTACTAAGACAAGATAGAAGCTCACATTAAGAATGAAAGAGCTAGAAGCTCACATTAAGAATGAAAGAGCTTCTAGTAAATTTGTTTATAAAGAGTTTGATGGATCCTATTTCCCATTAGTTCATGAACTTGTATCAATATATCTAAGAAATTAGGGAGATTAAGTTGCTTTCCTTGGTAAAAAATGGTTTAACTAAAATACCGCATTAATAAGGGAATATTTATAATTGATAAAAAGAAGGCTATTAAGAGCCTCAAGTAGTATGTTAAGAGATGGCAAGCAAAGACAATAAAAGTACAACTGCTTTTGTCATAGAAAAAAATGAACATTTTTAAAGACATTAAAAATGGCTATTATAAATTATTATAATAATTTTCAATCCACTAATTTAATAAAACTGTAAGTCAATATGAATCTTTAGATAATAATATCTAAAAAGTAAAAAAAGAGCTAAGTGTGGATAAAATAGTTTAGAAAATGAATATAAAAAAGAGAGAAGATGAAGTGCACTAAGTTGATCTTAAAAAAGCTCAATAGTCAACTAAAAATAATAACAACAATAACAACAACATCAACAACAACAACAACGACAAACAACAATAATAACAACAACAACAATAACAAAATAATAATAATAATAATAATAATAATAATAATAATAATAATAATAAGAACAACAACAACAACAATAATGATGATAATGCTGATCTTGATGATAAATTAATCAAATTGGCATACATCTTGGTATCATACAAACCTATAATAATCAACTACTATTTGCTATAACTAGCTCCCCTATTACAAAAATTTCCACATGCCTTACATAACACTATTAAGATTCCCTAACCCTTAAGTATCATTTGTATGATCCTAATCAATAAACCCAACATCATATTCATCACAAAATCTACACCCTTAAAAGCATCCACCTTAATTTTAAGCTAATTATCAGAATGAACATCTTCAAACACAGCTGTAGAGATAAAAAATGGGTTAGAAAGGACAATACAAAGTAGGAGTGGGAATAAAATCCTCATCATTACCATTTTTACCTATAAACTTGGGATGGATCTACTAGGTTGTATTAAAATAAAACTAATTTATGTGAATGTTGATATTAAAGCCAACATCGCTTTATCTAGTGAGGTATCAACATAATGAAAGATAAAACATTATGACGAATATAAGGGCATTCTATTAAAAAGTTTAATGATATCAAAAGATTAGTACAAATGTATAGAAAATATATCGTAAAGTTTGAGACAAAAAGGGCACAACTAAGTGTTAATATCAACCAATGACCTATAAATGAAAGTAATAGTATTAATATGGTGGTTAGTAAAGAGGGAGATATCCTCTCTGTAGAAAAGTTTAATATTCCCATAAGGAAAAATTTTTTATTTAATGGTAGATGGAAGTTATTTAATCTAATTAAAAAAGTAAGTTTAGTGCATGATTGAATACTTATTTAAATAACAACATGGCTATATTTTAGAACATTGTATAGAGTTTAGAAAATTAGTATGGTCTAAATTTGAGAATCTAAGGATTAAAAAGATTCCTGGAGAATCTACACATAAATGTTATTAAAAAAAAAGAACCCTTAGTTGTCAAATATCCGCCTCCAATTAACTAAATCAAACAATTTTTAATTGTCATCAAGGTTCTTAAAAATATATAAAAAATATAATACACATTAGGTTCCTTGTAAGGGGTAAGCTAGAGTGAGGGTAGAGATAATTTCCCTCCCAATGTAAGGACAAGATGAACTAAATATAAAAAAATGTAATCATATAGGATGGGATGAAAAGAAGAAGAGAGTGTATACAACTAAGGAGCTAGAAAGAACAAGAAAAGGGAAAGAAAAAATTGGCAAAGAAGTGTTTAAAAGAAGAGAACTCATAAAGACATTGACATCTGAAAAAAGCAATCGATATTTGAAAAAAATAAGCTACCAAAATTCTCAAGTTGATGAAGCAAAAACAAGTACTTTGTTGTCAACTAATTAAAAAAATTAGTTAGCATCTCATTGCATGAGTTAATTATAGCTCAAATCAAAATACACTTTAAAAAGTGCTCAATAAAGCATATATGCTCTTAGATATAATGCTAGAGGATAAGAAAAAATAGTAGGGTCAATATACACCACTAAGACCATGTCACTTACTAAAGAATAGTGGGGTTATGTTGGGACCCGTTTCAGGAACCCGACCTTTCAGAATCAAAAAGCGTGCATACAGAATTTTTGAAAAACAGATCTTGAAAACATAAAACGTGGGCCAAAACCAAAGAATTCCAAAAGGCTCGGAAACAAAGAAAACAAAACGCTTAACTCTGACATCCGAAAACGCATACTTTACAAAAAACAAACGCCTTGGAAAACTACCAAGACACTTGGTCTAAACCAATCCAAATCGGTATAAAACTTTTTTTTTCATCAATCAAAACAAAACCACTTCCAATTGGGATTTTCATCAATCCCTCAACCTCAAATCATTTTCTTCTTCATATTCATTCATATCTCATCATTTAAACAAAATCTTATTTTTCTTTTGCCATAAAGCACCTTA
>JANIHY010000004.1:29878308-29891263 GCA_027479065.1 Erythroxylum brevipes | reverse complement strand
CACTTTCACTATTCATTTCTTGCTTTCCAATTCCATTCCAATCAACTCATTCAATTTCATTTAACAATTCAAATTTTTCAAGAAGAGTTCGGGGTCCAACAGGTTATAAAGGTGTAGCGTATATTAAAAAACTTTATATAACGCTATAATATAGGGGAACATTGTATTCAAGGTTTTAATTGATAATGGATTTGTGATCAATATGCTTTCAAGAAAGACAATGGAGTTATTGGATATGGATTTTATTTTAATAAGATCAATTGATATCATTGTTAAGGCCTTTGATGGGACTAAGAAGGATATAATTGGAGATATTAACGTAAAATTATAAATTGGGTCAACAAGTTTCTTGGTCACAATGTAAGTGATAGACGTTCGATTAACTTACAACATGTTATTGGGGAGACTATATATACATAATGAGGGGCAGTCCTTTCCTCACTATTAAAAAAGATCAAATACTTTAAGGATAATCAACACATCACTATATATGTTGAAGGCTTACTCCTAATCACCAATAATATCCAAGTACCTTACATCAAGTTAGATAAAGATATAAAATGTAGTTCGTACGAATCATTAAAAGCAAACAATACCATCTATTTGAAGGGGAAAATGAGATAGTTAAGTGTGTTATTAAGGATTTAGAATATGTTGGAAGCTAGAAACCCAAAAGTCAGTTCACTCTTGACCATATTGCTAAATTATTCAATGGAGTATTAAAGTCTAGTCAGCACTTTAGGTTAATGGTTAAGTGCAAGGAAAGTATATGCAAAAATAATATAAGCTATATGAAATAAAGAATTAAGAATGTGAAAAGTTTTTAGCAAGATTTGACCAATTAAATATGCTTATGTCTTCAAAAGTTACGAGAAACTAATTTTACTATATTGATCAATAACTCACTATATGAAGATTATATGTTTTCTGTACACATATTAAGCTTATACAAGTATAGTTAATTGTTGACTTTGGAAAGTACAATTTTATGTAACTTGTCCCTTACCAAATCCACCTAAATTAAACATAACTCTAATAAATTTTAGAATCTTTTTAAACTTTAAAATCAATTAAAACATGGATACAAGCTCTTATATAGTCTTTTCCTATTATGTGGATCTTATAATATCTAACCACATATAGACATGGGCTCAATAACCCGTAAATCTTTCTAACACACCTATGTCTCTCTTTAAAAAATATTGAATCATAACAATATGCTCATATTCTAACCCTTGTCTTCATCTATGATATTTAAAGACGAATATGCTCTAGTAGACAGTTATATACCAGGCTTTGTTCATAAAACAAATCTAACAAATATCATTTTCTTCCTTAAATTTCTTCTCATCATAATAATATTTACTTTGGTGAATATACCCTTCATAGTTTAGGTTGTAACCATGTCTATCACTTTGAGACATTATTTAAGTCTAAGCAATGCTTGAACTTCTACAAGGTAATTGACTTTGCCAACATGTCAATTGCATTATCTAAAATGTAAACCTTTTTAATAAAATCTATCTAGATGTGATAAACTCTCTGATCTTGCAAAACCTCACACCAATGTGCTTAATCCTTACATGATACACTTGATTCCTTGATAAATAAATGAAACTTTGACTATCATAGTATATTCTAACTCCTCCTTAACTAATACCTACTTTCTTCACTAGCCTTATGAGCTATAATGCTTCCTTATCAACCTCATTCACTATCATATACTATGCTTCAATTGTAGACAATGAAACTATAGACTATAACATTTATTTCTAATAAATAGGCCCTCCTCCAAGAGTAAAGACATTCTATGTTGTAGAAATCATGTTATCTAAATCTCTTATATAGTATAAATCCATATATTGCACAATAGAAGAATCTCCTTACTAATTGCTAAATATAATCTTATGGTTATATTTACCTCACACCTACTTGAATATCCACTTGGTTGCTTCCTAATGTTATCTTCCAAGTTTTAATACGTACTTACTAATTAATAATAAGAGCTAAGCTTAGCATGATGCAAAAAATTACATATAATAAAACATCCAATAACGCTAGTATATGGTACCTTAGAAGTATCATCAATCTCTATATTTTTTTAGAAACTAATGTAGGGAAAGCTTGAACTAATTTGCCAATGGAGTACTTATAAGTTTAGCCTTACTCATTCCAAATTTGTCTAATACTTTCTCATTTTAGCTGGATTAGGATAACCGTAATTTTTTAGAGCTCATATCCCTCTATATCTCAATTTCATTTATTTTATTGTCAGCACTCAAATCCTTCATCCCAAATTCCTTTCCTAATAAGGTGTTTATTTCATTCACATGATTCATCCTCTTTGTAGCAATTAATATATCATCTATATATAGTAACAAAAAATAAATAATCCATTGTCAAGACTCTTAAAATATTCATGATAGACATAGAATTCATGCCTTTTATACCATTATAAATGAGACTATTTCAATCTATAACGTGGCTCTTTTAGTTTATACATTAAATGCTCCTCTACAAGTTAATTAAACATTTTAGGCTGCTCCATACAAAATTGGTCCTCTAAGTCACCATGAAGAAAATTTTTCTTTGCAACTATCAACTTCAATTTCATATCTAAACTAGTTATTAAAACTTTCAAAATATTAATACAAGTATGAAGAACCACCAAAAAAAGATTTCATCATAAGCAATCCCCTTTTAGTGTGCAAAATTTTTCTTCTAATCAAACCTTAAACTTTTTTTCCTTCTTTTTTGTCATTACTGGTTTCTTTTTATATACCCACTTGTGTCATAAAGGAAATATTCCTTTTTAAAGTTGGGCGAGTTCCCATATCTAGTTCTTATGCAAAGAATCCACCTCTTCTACCATAGCTTCCATCTATATATATCCTTCTCTCAAATATTCATAGCCTATTAAAAATTAGTTGGATCCTTATTACTTATGATGTGGGTAAAAGATAATGAGTCTTTTTAACCATATCTATTTGGTAGCCTAATTGTGTCTTACTTTATTTATGACTATACTGTGATCTTGATTTTCCTTTAACATTACTTTTTTAGGGAAAATTTTTAGCCTCTTTTAAGTATGCACTAGGTTGATCGAATTCACTTATACAACCTTTGTATTGCCTTTTATTGATCCCGTATGTTTCTTTCAATATAAGCTATTCATCAAATATTGTATCCTTATCTATCATCATCTTCTTTGATGTAGGATTTTAAATATATATCCCTTCACACTTTTAGGGTAGTCAATACAGATACACATCTTTAAAGTCATATCAAGTTTAGACCTTGCATCATTGGAAACATAAATGTATGTAAGACATCTAAAGATTCTCAATTTTAAAAGATTTAGCTCATTTCCTAGTTGCACTTCCTCAACCACATGCTTATCCAATGATATTAGTGATGATATTTTGATTAGGCAACATAACATACTTATTTCTTCTACTTAGAATATTTTTATGATCTTTATACTCAGTCTCAAAGACTCAACCCTTTTAGTTATAGATATGTTTATCCTATCTAAAATTTCATTCTATTGAGGTGATCTCTAAACTAAGTAGTGCCTTTAATCCTATGATCATAAAAAATTATTAGAATTATGAGTTTATGTACTTAATACCATTGTCTAATCTCATATACTTGATTGCTCTGCTTGTCTACTTCTCTATCATACCCTTTCGTTCCTTGAACTTTTCAAAGACCTTATATTTATTCTTTATACTTAGAATTTCCTTGAAAAATTATTAATGAATGTCAAAAAAAGAATAAGATCCACCCAATGATAACTCTCTAGTAGGACCATATATGTCAATATGCATATAGTTTAGAATTTCTTTATTTTTTCTTACGCATCTTAAATATCACATTAGACTACTTATCAAGCATACAAAACTTGCAAAAATGTAACTTACATTGTTTCATACCTCTTACTAGACTTCTCTTATGAAGTTTTGTTATGCCTTACTCATTAAGATGACCTAGTTGCATGTGTTATAACATCTTACTATCATTATTTGACTTTACTAAAATAACATCTCTAATTATAATTGTGGTTTCCGTTAGTGTTTAGATTTTTCCACTAATATTGTCTCATGCATCATAGTTAATGCAATATTTACCACCTTAATATTGTCTCTATTAGTTTCGTAGTAACAACTATTCCTAAAATAAGATGAAATTTCTTTCTTAAAATTTGAACATATCGAATATCACAAACAGCTTGATCGTAACTTATTATGTTTTAGTGATTTTATATGCTTTATCACCCCCCAATTGAATAGTGTCGAAGTTCTTCTTATGTGATAATACAAACCAATATTTGTTTAGTGTCATGTGATTGTAGCATCCCATGTTTAGAATATATGAATATCAAAGTTCACGGGATAAAAAGTAGAATATATCTTTATCATTATAATCTATGTACCCTTTCTGCACTACATTAGCAAACTTTAATTCATCACTAAACCTTTTTACATCATCCAACCTCTGTTTATTTGTATAATCTCTCCTAATATGTCTAGTTTGTCATGTGGACTATCTTTCTACCCTTAGATTTTGATCTAAAATTCTTCTTAAACAAGCCATTTTTATTTTACTCTCTCCTATGGTCTTGGTTTCCTCTTATAAACAACCTTTTAACCTTGAAAATTTTCATCAATATTGATTGTATGTTGGTTATGAGATAATAATGCATATTGGTATCATTTATACTAACTATCTGCATACCCAATATGAGTGTGTTCATTATTTGTTCATATGATATAGGTAAAAAGTAATATAGGATCATTACTTTGTCCTCATTTGAAATAGTTACCTCTAGCCTTAGTAAGTAATTGACTATTTGGTCGAATGTATTATTACATTTTTCCATATTTGTTTCTTCTTACATATTCAACTCGTATAGTCTCTATTTTAGATACAAATTATTTATGAGAGACTTCGACATGGCATAAAGGATTCAATCTCTATGACATCATGTATTACTTTGTCTGCTAGAAAAAGTGGCATGGTTTTAACTGCTTATACCTTTTAGTTGAGCTCATCTATAAATTTTTGTTTATTCTTTCATAATCCCTTTAATATGTCTTGTTGGGCTAATAAATTCTTCATTTTTTGTTTCCATAGTTTGAAATTTCTAATTCCATGAAACTTTCTCATTTTAAACTTTGTCACTAAAGTTATTGTTACCTTAACTTGCTATAATACAACTTATAACTAAAGAATATTTCCAAGAACACAAATTATATGAAAGAAGAAGTAAGAATGTAAGAATTTTTTTAAACAAAATTTGGCCAATTGGGTATGTTACATTCTTAGGAGCCAAGAGCGACTGATTTACTATATTAATCAATAACTCTTTTGATAAAAAACTATATAATTCCTATATACATAATATGTTTATATAAGTATGGTTAATCGTAAACTCTAACAGTATAGGTCTACGTAACTTTCCCCTTCCCATACACAATCTAACTTTAACATGACCCTAATAAGTCCCAAAATCCTTTTAGAGTCTAAAATCTATCAAAAAAATATTTCTTGAATAGGTTATTTGTAATTGAGACAACTTAAAAAATATTCATGTTCCTAGTTATGTATCTTTTTTTAAAACATAGATACAGGCTCTAATAAGCTCATATACCAAGCTATAAATCTTACTACTTCTTTGTTTATACAAACACAAGCTCTAACATGCCCTTGTCCAAGACTATTTTCCTCTTTAAAAGTTTCTATATCATGATAATATGCCCATATCCTAGCTTATGTCTTCACCTCTAATTTCTAGTGAGGAACATGCCCTAGCATATGATTATGCGCTAGATTATGTTCACCTAAAGGCTTCTAAGAAATGCCCATTTTTCTTATTAAAAATTTAAGATTGTATGCCTATGTATACGAGTCATACATAACATTAAGCCAATGAAGGATGATTACAATAGATCTCTAGAAGGGGCAAAATTAAAAAAGATGAGTCAAATGGGGAGTAATGAGGATTGTATATTATAACATCTTCATTTCAAATATTACCCTTTCTTTTTGGTGGTCCTTAAGATTCAAGTTGAGATGTATCAACATGGAAACAACCTCCATAACCTAAAAGAGATAGCATCACTCATTATTAACGTTGTCAATAGTGATGAAAAAGATGACCAATTTATTCATCTTTCAATTGAGGGAGAGGCTGTTAACGACTAAACTTACACCTCTTTTACTAAAATCTCTATTGAGTAATTTATCTTTTTTTAATAATTCCATTTGCATAATTTTTTGTTCAGTCTAAGGCACAAACATTGTAAATATATATTGAAACATTTTGTTATTATTGATGCTTTGACAGCTTTCCTTATGAATATTTTACTTCATAAATTAATGGATTATATTAGACAAATGATTTTAATATGAATGATGGATGAAATCATAGATATTTATTTTACCATTTTATCTTACCTATCTACCCTAACCACCTTTTTATTCTTGAATGTTTGATTCCTCGTTTTATCTTAATTCATTGTTGAATTCCATATTAAAAAATGAATACAATTTTTTATTAAAATCTAAAATTTGAATCTATTGTCTCTATGCATATCAATTTCTCTTTTCTTTGTGCATTTTAAGACATTTGATTTTGAAAATAAGGATGTCTTGACGTCTCAAAATTAATCCATTAACTTTGAAAGGAATCTAATCATGTGTGGTGGCAATATTTTAGGAGATGAATATGATTATGACAATGAACCTCTTGAGGAAATATAGAAAATTGTGAGAATTGACGGATCTCATATTAAAATTAATGATAATAATACCAAATTATTAAATCTTAAGATAGAACATAGTAAAAAAGAATTAAAATAGGTTTCAAAATTACTAAGAAATCTTAGTTAATAAAACTTCTATAAGAGCACTTATATGTGCTCATTTTTTTATCAACATATATTGGGACTAGATCCTTGAATAATACAGCATATGATGTCATTGAACCCTGAATATTAACTTGTAAAGCAAACGTTGCTAATAATGAGATTCAATGTGCTTTTGAAAATTAAAGATGTCAAAACACATTTTGATGGCTTAGTAAATATAGTTCATTATCTAAGATGGGTAGAAAATATGGTCCTTATGTTAAAGAAAGATGAGAAAGTGCATATGTGTGTCGCTATCATGACTTGAACATGATGAGTCCAATAAGATATTTTTAATTGTTAATTTTATTTCAGGCCTAAAAGCTTATTAATTTTATTTGACTTTTTAAGATTTTGTTTAGCTCAATATCACTCCATACGGTGGTCTTTTTTAATCAAAAACACAATCTATTAAATTTATCTTTCTTAATTCATTTGCTTTTTGAAACTCGTTATATATTCTTTGAACCTTGTCAATTCGTATTTATTTTCCTTTCAATATATTCTATAGTCATAATCCTTTAGTCTCCTTTATGAGTTTCTTTAATTCATAGAAACCAAGTTTATTAATCGTGTCCTTGATTGGTCTTTTAAATAATTTTATTAGAATTTTCTAATTACATTTTCATCATATTCTCTCTTTAGCCTTGTTCAAAATTTATAAAATTATCGTTTAATCCAAGTTTAAATGTTTTATTGAAGAATAAAAATTTTAGTCGATTTACCTTTATACGCTCACCTATAATCATCTCAATTCGAACACCTCAAAATTGTAAAATCCTTTAGAGCTTAGGTAACTATTTAGTTGAGCAAAGTGAGGTGCCTAATACCTTCTCCATTTCATAATCCACCATTGAACTTTCATTTTCAAATTTGGGATTTTATAGTTCCTTTTCTTTAATTTTTCTATTTTTCTATTTTTCTTTTAATAAAACAGAATGACGACTTTATTGCTTTTATAGAAAATAATTCTTTATTTAAGACATAATAAAAATTTCAAAAGTAGTGATAAATAGATATATTTGTTGGTTAATAAATACTATGAGGGTTAATTTTAAATAAAAATGTCAAATGCTCTAAGACAGCTAAAGTTATGTAGTGTTGGTTTTTATGATTACAATCTACCGATTTCAAAACATGTTTTATATTTGGTCGGGTCGGCCGTTTTGGGTCCGGATCCAGTCAAAACGACTCGTGGGCCGATCGGTCCATTCTTCAAAGATCAGTCTTATGCCCAGGCCGAACCCAAGTCCAGCCCTATGCTCTTCTCGGCCCATCCGATGAAGGAAGTCTCCCATGCAAACACGTAAAGACCTAAACCTAGCTGAAAAACCATATATAAGGTATAATTCTTCCATAACAGAGGTACACACAATCATAACCTAGCTCTTTCAGCTCTTACGGCAATCTCACCTTCACAAAAGACTGACTTGAGCGTCCGAGGGGCTAATCGGGATACAACCCCCGACAAGCCTTCTTTGTTTTGCAGGTATCTTCACATAGTATTCACCACAGAGAATAGCCGATCACATGGAGCATAATGGCAACGTTCCGTCCTGCCAGAATCCGGCAGAACCACCATTATTTTGGATCCACCTCATATTAGAATTGAATAAAATAATGTGGGTCACACTTTATAATTATTAAATTAATCTAATAACAAACCAAGCAGTGGATATAATTGGTTCTTGATCATGCTTCTAAATCAAATGCACGTCCTTGGAGATGAAAGCATAACACATTTGTTGATAAAAGAATACTCAACTATATGAAATTAGGATGAAAGATTCTATTTCTTTTATAGAGTTAAACTATGAGCGTAATAGACAATATTATCATTTAATTCCTTAATCTAATTTATTCTTTATTGTAATTATATTTGCATTATCGACTCCCAAATAATCAAACTGGAGTAGGAAATTTTCCATTTTCCATCAGTCTTAACACTACAACAAAATTGATTTTTGTTTCAAAAAATATAGAACGTAGCTAAATGTCTAAAAAATGTCGTATATAATTTTTAGCTATGCTCTTGTTTCATTGCATGACATGTCGCCAAATCCCTATAATTGAAAATTATAGGTGATATTTTCAGAAATCGGTTTTTTTTTAATAGTTAAATATTTTTAGCTATGTTTTTAGAAATGTTGGCAAATATTTCTGAAAACATAATCAAACATTTTTAGTTACATTTTTAGCTATTTTGTGGAAGTACTGACCTAACTTGCCAAATAATATTTAGTTTTAAGATCTATTAAAATATACTTAATTTTTATCTTGTAAGATGAAATGTTATTTGGATGTATTTATATTCCTAAACAATTTAAGTTCGTACGATAAATTGGTGAACCTTTCATAGTGTTTCTTCCTAAAGTTCCAATAGCTTTTAAACACCGGCGTTTTTTTCAATTATAATAGGCTACAATTTTAAAAAAATTGTAACTTTTTGCTACGATTTGAAAACATACCCAAAGAGCTTATGGTGTAGCTTTTTTTTTTTAAATAAAAAAGTAGAGCTTATGGTGTAACTATTACATTGACAACATAGATATTAGAGAACCGTAAATTGGCTTGGTTTTAAAAATTCCACTTATTCACATTTCATACATTAACCAAGACGGGTATTTTAATGTATAAAAGGCTGTAAATGCATCATCATATACGTCGTTCCTTAAACAAGCAAACTTATTTAAGTTGCTTGATATTATATTAAATTTCAGATGCAAAATTGAGTTGGAGAAAACCCTTGGTTAAAATCCATTCATGATTTTAAATATGTAGAATCATGTCATGATAAGCATAACGCTTCTTAGAAGGACAAAAGTGGAGGCCCTGAAGATCATCACATCCATATTTCTATCACCTGCGCTTGTTCAACAAATGCAGTATTAAAGGTTGCGGGTTAATGCTATACAAATGGGATGGACTCCTTTGTTTCCAGTTCGGTCTCTTTGTATATTTTATTTTAATATACCTATTATATTTTAAACAAAGATTATCTAACTTTTAAATATTAATTTATATCCAACCTCGTGTAATTTGAACCTTTTTTTTTTACTTTAATTCTTAATTTTTTAAAACTATCATTTATTTTATCAAATTATATTTTTTTTCCAAAAATCCTTAGGTTTCTTAATAATTAACATTCACATAATTTCTTTTAAATTTAGATTGTATTATTATGAAAATTATTATGATTTTATGCCTATTCTTTATTAGTTTTATTTTTATAATCACAAATTTAGAACTTTGTTTTAGTCTTATAATTATTTAATTTATATATATAGACAATTTTATTTTTAACAAGAAGTATTGCTAAAATCTAAATAATACAGACAGTGATATCTAATAAAATATTCAATCTTTTTCTTGTGTTGACTTGAATGGCGAGCTGGATATCTCCTCTTGAAGTGGTTGTTGATCATTCAGATTCTGATCATCATATTCTGAAGAAACTCTTACCTTCTTCCCTGAGAATTCCGTTTGGACAGAATGCGTTGATGGACTTGGTTCAGTAAGTTGAACTTCTTGATCATTCACTTGCTTTCTTATCATAGGATACGAAGACGAGTCCCTGTTATAGAAGTTCCAAAACAGTGCAACAGCTCTTTGCCTTAATGACCGGGAATCGGGTGACGTTATCACATCCCACTGTTGGTAGATAAACATGATTAAGTACATCAGGAGAGCCAAAACTGAAACTCCTCCAGTAATCAAGAAAAGACCCCAGAAACTTCCGATACCGAGGCTGTTGGAAGAAATAAAGGTGTTTGAATCAGGACAACTTGCTTCTTTGTCAAACCAGTAGTCTTCTATTTTCTTCATTGTTTCTGCTTCTGTCACGTTTAGAATTGCCCTAGAAACATCACTTACTAGTGGGGAGCCTCTAGGAAACACCTGAAATGGTGATACATATTTTTGAAAACGCGCATCTGAAAACGAAATGCTACACAAGAGAAAGGAGTTGAACTTACAAAGCCGAAGCCATCGGTTTTAAAAGTAGGCTCAACGGTTGTATATTTGGAGCAATGCTTTGACAGAAATAATTTTAAGTATGGTATTTCGTCGAATGCTGCAACTATACCACCATTGCCACTGCCTTTGGTGAACAGTGTGTTCAATTTCTCGGGAGAATCGAAAGCCAAGAGCTTGGATTGATCGAAACCTAGGTGTTTCACAAGTCCCAAAACGAATGAGCCCTGAGGGTAGCCAATATAAGCACTACTCTTGATAAGCTCCTTCACGTCGGTAACCGTGGGCTGGAGCTTTTGAACTGTTAGAAGACTTGCTAAACTGGCTGTGTAACTTTGTGTCAGAATCAACACAACGAAACACCATATTACAATCACGAATCTTGACAAATTGCTAAGTGGTCTCTCCCCCGTATAACACCCAAGATGACCAAATTGTATATATTAATGCATATTACTTCAGGAGGAAGAATGATAAGTTAAGCTATGATTAATGCAGCAATAATTCGTCAAAATTTTCTCTATTATCTCAAAGATTGAAGGGAAATTACTGTGTGCGAAAACCATGGTGGAGAAGGAAAACCAGAAACTAGTTCCCACTTGATACAGAGGAGGCCCTCGAAATTCTTCGTTTATTCTATGCTCAGGAACCCAGATCACGAGCCCTGTATACACAAAGAAGCAAAAGCAAGCGACCCAAAGATCCCCAGTCAAAGGCTTCAAGAAAGCCCATGCGTTTTTGATCTTGTCGTCTTTTACAGGAACGATCATCGATACTCCAGACTCTGTGTAAGGGAGTGTAAAGTCGACATAATTGGACCTGTTTAATCTAATTGTCACATCTCCTACTACAGCATCATATTTCTGTAGGTAGTACTCAAATGCCAAAAAAAATGTTGTTAGAGGAAGAAAAGAAATGTGTGGCCAAAGCCTAAAGATTTGACATTTTAATGAGATATGAAACAAAAGTATGGTGGAGCTTTGATGCTTTACCCCAAAGTATACTTGATCAACCAATTCGTCGTAAGTTTTGTTTCCAGAGATCTTGAAAGGGACGCAGTCGAATAGCAAATCATAAGGCAGCACTTTCACTACAGCTCTAAAAACATCGATGCAGTAACCCTCAAAATTGGAGCAGCTAGTAGTAGGGCCTTTAGTCTCCTTTACAAATTCAGTTATGCCACTCCTTACTGGTACTGCTATTCTTAACCTTTTCCCTTTTGTTGGAATCTCCCAACCCTTGGAAATAGAAGTTACTTCTCCTGGCCATATAATAGGTGCAAGACTGGACTTAGATGCATAATTTGCACTTGTACTGCTGATAAGTCCATTTTCTGCTGTCCAAAATCCAATGCCTCCAACTCCATCACCATTCACATTGATTACATGGTAAGGCGATGACTTCAGCTGCCCATTAACAAAGCTGAAATTTCCTGATAGGCCTTTGAAACTACTATTTGACAATGCTTGAAGAAGGTTCGGACCAGACAGAGACACTCCCAAATTTTCAAGATCGGTTGAATTTCTAGAAACATTTGGCTTTTGGAAGCCTAGGTCAACAGTCCCAGCTTTCTCAACAGCAATTGCCAACGATGTCGTAGCATCATAAGCCCATAAACCATAAACGTTCAAATCAGCATTCATTATATCAGGATTATCTTGCATGAATTTCATCTTAAACCGATTTTGAAAATTCACTAGCTCTTTCGTTCTGGGAACATAAGGTTTCACTCCTAACACACCTTGCATGGAATCAACAACTGACGAGTTCATGGAACCCAAGAAATTAGCTAACCCATCAGTAATAATCCAAACATATCCACTCATCATTCCAAGCTTGTTAGCTATGAGGAAAAGACGAGAGCCAAGAGTAGGAGTCATATGCACAATAAAAACTCTAGTCTGCATAGCCGTTAAGTTATAGAGTTCTTCACCAATCTCATCGTCAGTGGCCGTCGGAGAAATGGCACTCCGGTAGGGAACACGAGCATCAATTTCTGTCAAAGCATCGGTCAAAGAAGGTACAATTCCTCTACCAAATTCATTGTTAACATACACAGGTACTGCTGTTCT
>JANIHY010000004.1:29863618-29878208 GCA_027479065.1 Erythroxylum brevipes | reverse complement strand
GACTGACTTGAGCGTCGGAGGGGCTAATCGGGACACAACCCCCGACAAGCCTTCTTTGTTTTGCAGGTATCTTCACGCCGAATTCACCACAGAAAGCAGTCGATCACATGGAGCATAACGGCAACGTTCCGTCCTGCCAGAATCTGGCAGAACCAATATTGTTTAGTTATTGAAATGACTTAAACTAAAATAAAGGTTTTCAATAGGGATAACAGGAGAGTCTGGGTTCATCGTAGCCTAGTTGGAAGTCAAAAGAGTTAATTGAGATTTAGATTGAGCTTTAATTTTTTTAATTTTTAGGTTTTGAACTAAACTTGGCTTAAGCTTCATGGCCCGACCGAACTCAAAGTTTGAACTCTAGCTACATATGAAATGACATCATTTTATTTAATAAACAAAAATGATATACGACATTTCCTTAATAATAAATGAGAACCTCTAGGATGAGGAGTCAAAGGCCGTTTAGGACAGGTTAGACACGAAAGCTCAAATCTTTTAAAGGTTTATGATTCAGCCAGAGACTTTATTTATATAATCACATTCCCTTCTCTTTATCTTCTCACTTTTAATACGGGAATAACAACCCATTGTCGAACTCTACCCAGCGGAACATAGAGATACTTATGACCAAACGGGTTAATCTAGTATTTCACAATAAAGTGATAGATAGAACTGACATTATATAATTTATTAACAGATTAATAGATCACTTTGGTATAGCATATACGTCACACATCTTGGATCAAGTAAAAGACTCTGGGATTCTAACAAGCCATTGCTCTTATTAGAGATTGGCAAGGCCAGTGATGCGATGACTTTATTCAACACATTAAAAGAGGCTCGCCACTCCATATTGAGATCTGGGGAGTATATTTGGGGCTCACTTTAGCTCAAAATATGAGTTATAGATGAGTCATAGTAGAAGTGGACTCCCTCGAGGTTATAAACATCTTATCTTCTTCTCATCCAGTCTTATCTAATCACAAACTTTTGGTGACAGGTATCTGTGGATTACTCCAACGAGATTGGGAGGTGATCTTCAACATGTTCATCGAGAAGAGAACCAGTGTGTAAATAAACTGATCTCAATTGCAACTCTAGCCAGTCCAGGGCTATATACTCTCTAGGAGCCACCGATGACAGTACTGGAGATCCTCCAGCAAGACAAACAGGGGATGTTGTACCGTAGAGTTATGTGCTAGTTATCTTGTAGTTTTGGATTGCAAAAAAAATGGGAACTTTATGGGAACAAGGAGAAAAAAGATGATCGCATAAATAAATTATTTGACTCAACTATAAATTTTCATAAGGGTAGAGCTTTCGACCTAACCCAATTTGTTCAACGTTTATACTATTTAAATTATGATCAAACTTGAACTTAAATCAAGTAACTCAAACTTGATCAAATTTTGGATTGAAAGTGGAATTGAACTGACCTAAATTTGATTGCACTCCTTACCATTCCTAATTATCAATTCTTCAAAACAAAACTTAGCCCTATTGATATTGTTATGGATAATTATTAAACATCTAAAAAAATATTGCTTTAGATATTTAACGAAATTTTTTACTCTAAATTCAAATCTACAGCACTTTTATTCTCATATTGAAATTGAGAAAATAAGGAGGAGGAAGGTAATTACATAAATAAAGCATTTAGTTCAAACATAAAGTTTTAAAAGGCCGAATTTTAAGTCTATACCAATTCATTTAGTCTTTAGATTATTTAAAGGCCGACGAAACTCGAACTCAAACTAAGTAGCTCAAATTCCATTGAAATTTGGAGTGAATTTGAGTTTGAATATGACCTAAATTCCATGGCATTCTTGATTATCAATTCTTTAAAACAAAAGTTAGACCTAATATATATCATCGTGGGCAACTATTAAATATCTCGACAAGTATTTATTTTGAATCTAGATTCAAACCTACAACTCATAATAAAAATTCTTGTCAAAAATTAAAAATAATATTAAGCTTGACTTTAAACTCAATCCAACAATACCCAAAATTGAATCTTAGCATTAGGTTGAAATTAATTTATCATCCTTACTCGTCACTCGTCTATTTATCATGTGCTTTGACTTGGTTTGTGTGTGGATGTAATTTTATAGCAAATTTATGGAATAAAATCTAAAAGTTAGTATCGTTAATTAGGTTTGGTGTAATCTGTCAAAAATATAGATTAATCAATCAAAACATTGGCAAAATTAATTCGGATATTACCATGTAGCTAAATCATAAGAAAAGTTTAATAACTATATTTTCCAACCCAACTTACGGAATTTGGTGGTGCTCGCTATTAATCATGTGAAGATATTAATGGAAAACTGAATAAGCTCTCGGAGAATCAGGATGGATATAATTTTCAGCGCCTTTGGGTCACTACATTTCTACACTCCCGTCAATCAATGTGCTGTGGCATTCTTTAGTATTATTACTGTTGTAAACGTTGTATTTATGCTGCTAGAGGTAATTGAATTCTCACCCTTCATCTTGAGAATAAGATGTTTAGGAAATCTCAAGGTTTAGCTAATGGTGATCGTAAGGTACAGCCACAAAGCTGACAAGAAAAAAACAGAAAAAGAATATAAGATTACAAGCAAGCTAGATGAATCCTTCCTTGTTTTCTCCTTTCTCAAGGCGACTTGTTTTCTTGTGTGAAATTTATAGACACCTGCCCTCCATAGCCTTGCGAGGTGTAAGGCACTAAAGCCTAGTAGCCATGCAAAGTGAAGAATGGCTAGAGAACCATCTCTTATGTGTCACACTTTCACTCCCTTCTCTCTTGTATAAGTACCAAGCTCAGTTGCAGTCACAAGTTCATCCCTCCACTAGTATACTTGATTGCCTATAGTATAGTAGTAGCTATGGCTAAGGGTTTCATGTTTTGTCTGAGTTTCTGTCTTCTTGTTCTCTTCCAAGGCTCTCTTGCTCGGCGGCAGTATCAGCAGCAAAATGAGTGCCAACTGGAGCGCATCAAAGCCGTCGAACCTGATAACCGTGTGGAATGCGAAGCTGGTATCATCGAGTCTTGGGATCCCAGCAACCACCAGCAGTTCCGATGCGCTGGAGTAGCCGTTGTCAGGCGCATAATTCAGCCTAGTGGCCTTTTATTGCCTTCCTACAGCAACTCGCCTCAACTGATTTATATCGTCCGAGGTAATGTTTAATAAAGCTTGTAATACTTGATCACTTGTTAATCTGAAATTCACTGGGAGTTCTACTGGTATGATTATACATGCAGGTACTGGTATGACTGGAATGTTGTTGCCTGGTTGTCCCGAAACCTTCCAGGAGTCTCAACAGTCACAGGGACAAGGCAGTAGTAGTTTCCAAGATCAGCATCAGAAAATCCGACGTTTCCGTGAAGGCGACGTTCTGGCCATTCCCGCCGGAGTATCTCACTGGTGCTACAACGACGGCAATGAACCTGTTGTTGCCGTTTCTCTCTTCGACATATCCAACAGCGACAACCAGCTTGACAACAATCCAAGGGTAAGTAATCAAACTCAAACATATGTATGCGTAGAATGTCTAACTGATCTATCATATGAGCAATGATATACTCACTTCCATTAATTGCTGTGTTTGCAGAACTTCTATCTTGCTGGTAACCCAGAAGAAGTGTTCCAACAGACCCAGGAGCAAAGTGAAAGGCAACGCCCAGGACAACAGAGCTCGTGCAACAATATCTTCTGCGGAATGGACACCAGGTTCATTGCAGAGGCCTTCAATGTCGACGAGCAGGTTGCGAGAAGGCTTCAAGGTGAGAAAGACAATAGAGGCAACATCGTCAAGGTCAAAGGCGGTCTTCAGGTTGTCAGACCACCTACTAGGCTGCAAGAAGAGAGGGCAGAGAGTGAAGAGAGGGACAGAGAACGACAGAGAGGTGCCAATGGCATTGAAGAGACCATCTGCACCATGAGGATTAAGGAGAACATCGGTGACCCTTCACGCGCCGATATTTTTAATCCAGAAGCCGGTCGCATCAGCACCATCAACAGCCACAATCTCCCTGTTCTCCGATGGATTCAACTGAGCGCTGAGAGGGGTGTCCTCTATAAAGTAATGATTAATCACAATAATCCATCCTTACGCTTATTTGTTTTTAGCACTCTTACGGCCATCCACAATCTAATCGGCTAATCAAAACTTTGATGATCTTATGCGTCACAGGATGCATTGGTGCTACCACATTGGAACCTGAACGCACATAGCATAATGTACGTGATCAGGGGACGAGCAAGGTGCCAGGTGGTGGACCAGAACGGCGATACCGTTTTCGACGGCGAAGTCCGAGAGGGACAGGTGTTGACAGTGCCACAGAACTTTGCTGTGGTGAAACGGGCAGAGAGGGAAAGGTTCGAATGGGTATCATTCAAGACCAACGACAATGCAATGGCAGCTCCACTTGCAGGTCGCACCTCGGCCATTAGAGCAATGCCAGTGGAGGTTTTGGCCAATGCATTCAGAATCTCTATTGAAGACGCAAGGAAGATCAAGTTCGGACGACAAGAGACCACCTTGGGTAGCTCCAGGCCGCAGCCAGGGACGGCGGCTGCCTGAGGTGTTGCCGAAGAGAGAGCTTAGTGCGGCCGGAGTAGGGCGACTCGGTAATAATGGTAATTAATAAGAATGCTTTTGAGCTGTGAGGTATGTTAAGGTTTTAATGTGCGTAAATGGCAGAGGGGCGCGTGCATAGTAACTTCTCAGTGTAGCTGTTTTTATTTGGGTAATAAGAAGAGAAGAGGGAGGACTTTAGATGGTCTCTGTCGTACTAACGGAGTGTCTTCTTCAAAATAATAGTAATAAACCAGCTTCTTCGTGTTTTTTTTTGTTTTTGTTTTTTTATCATAAAGGAAACTAAATTAATCGGAAGTAACTAACCCAAAAAATGATACCTCCTAAATATCCTTTAAGAGAATAGACAGACAACCTACAAGCGGTTCTGAAATTGTGGATGCCAAGTTCAACAAGCTCTATGAAACTGTTGTCACTTCCTAGCCCTAATAACCACAAAAAGAAAACAAAGTAATTTTAAAAATGAAATTATTATGAACATGGGTAATAGGAACACCATATCTAGTAGATATTATGTATTCAGTCGACCATCCTCTAAATGAGAGTTGATCACAAGAACAATATCTTCTCTCTAAGTCAACTATTTATGCTTTCCTGAAGCTATTTGTAATAAATAAGCTAAAAGTAAAATGTTCTCTCAATAAGTGAGCTATTTATTTATGCTCTCTCTTGTAATAAACTCAAATAAAATAAAAGCAGGTGTATAAAATTGAGTTTAAAATTTTATAACCACATTTGGAAATACCATTTGTGAAGAATTAAACGGATTAACTTATTTCAAAGTGGAAGCTTAATTACAATGAAGATCACCTGACCAAACCTCACGATGGATAGGAGGAAGCAAAAGAAGTAGGTTAGGTTTAAACAGGCTACTTTAAATTACATACTAATTCACTAAGACATTATATACATATTTCTTCTTATTTGTTGTAACGACTTCTATGCTAGTTTTTAGCCTACATGTGCAATAATTATCGTTATACGTTTAACTCATATACATTTCTTTTAACTCATATACGTTTCTATTTGGTTCTGCCGGATTCTAGCTGAACGGTACGTTGTCGTTTGGATCCATGAGTTGACAACTTTCTGTGATGAATTCGACGTGAAGATACCTGCAAAACAAAGAAGGCTTGTCAGGGGTTGTGTCCTGATTAGCCCCTCCAACGATCAAGTCAGTTTTCCGGTGAGGGTGAGGTTGATAAAACACTGAGAAAAACTAGGTTATGATTATGCGTACCTCCGTTCTGGAAGAATTATACCTTATATATGGTTTTACAGCTAGGTTTAGGTCTTTACGTGTTTGCATGGGAGACTTCCTTCTAGGGAAGAGCTGAGAAGGGCACAGGGCTGGATTTGGGCTCGGCCTAAACATAAGACTGATCTTTGAAGAATTGACCGATCGGCCCACGAGTCGTTTTGACTGGATCCGGGCCCAAAACGGCCGACCCGACCACTATTCATCAGCTAACTATTTTTCATGAGAAACAACTTATATTATAAGTAAAAACTAAATTAGCAATTGCATACTTTTTAAACGGATGTCTTTAGTTTTGTTTATTCAATAATTATGCTCATTAAATCTATTATAAGATAATTATTGATCATGACTGGATGAAATGTATTATAGACAATTTAATTAAGAATAGTTACATCCTCCTATTATATATGATTATCGTTTGGATCAATGATTATGTTTATTTGCTTGAATTCTATAAAACATTTACTTATAAAGAATTAGAATAAATTTTTCTTTCTTTCAGTAATAGTAATAGCACTTTTTATGTGTAATGTAGTTTGTTCTTATATGAATCATTGATATGGCAATATATTTTGTTCTTATATGAATAATTGATAAAATTGTTATGATTACTTGTAAATTCAATTCTTCTAAAGAAAGATAATTCAATCCAACAGTCTTAATACAAACATTGTAAATTTATGGCTAAGATCGCTTGAATAACAATTGATATTTTATCAAATATTAGCCATTAAAGTTGAAAAGTGTTTCCCTTGATGAAAACAAAAAAAATATAAAGATCATTATATTCGTTCAAAAAAGAAAAAAAATTCATTCAATATTTCATCTTATAGACACTTCTCAACCTCTCATCTCTCAAACTACCATCCTACCATCATATTGGAAAATAATTAATTAATAATTTATCTCTTTTTTTCCTAGTATGGATCTTTTATAAGGCATTGTTTGGCTTATTTTTATTTTGCTTGGGTTTAACATATTGGAATAATCTTTGATAGATTTTATATGCATACTTTTATGAATAATTTGTATTTGTTTTTACCAATTATTTTTATAATTTGTTGTCATATATATTGATATGAATAGGTTCGGGTTACCCTAAGAACCAAATTTGAAAATATGTTAACCGATCCTATAAATTCTTTAGGTTCAGGTTCGTAAAATTGTCGAACCTGATATTCAGGTTCAAGTTTAGGTTATTTATGAATGGATCAAGTTACTTTACCATGAACACCCCTACTAATTAGGCACCAAACAAACTTAGTTCCTAAATATAGAAAAAAAAAAAGACAACAATCAAGAGTTCAAAAGAAGCATTAAAAAGAAAAGAATACATAGACATGTATATCCCCCTTCTCTCTAATAAAACCTCCTTGAATCTTTGATGAAAGTTTGCTCTTTATCAGATCTCTTGAAATAATCTTCTTGTTTTTCTCATCCTAAGTTCAAAATCTTGTCTTCTACTATAACTTTTGCAATAACTTTTGAATCTAACGACTTCCTTTTTCTTCTCCTTATCATAATTGTCTTTTATATTGTGAAACTACGCTTCTAGATTACATATGATCCGTCACACAGTTGTATGAGTGACCATGTATCTTAATAATCATTCAAAATCACAATTTTACATGTTCACAAGAGCTTATAGGGTAAAGGGACACGAATGTATGTTACTCGCATGGGCGTGTATCTTCACAAGGATAAAAATAATGTCTTTGAAGCTTTATACGTTTACAGTCTCTTATACGGTCCCTATATATAGTAACGTATATTACTCACACTAGTATGTATCTCCAAAATAACTCTAATTTTTTCATTTTATGTCACGATTTTTCTTAAATTCTTCTCCTTTTAATTCATAAAGAAAATTGAGAATTGAAAATACACTTAAAACAAAATAAGCTCTCAAACAACAAGTAAAACACACTCAATATAAGCATAAAAATATAGGATAACAATCGTTTATCAATGGGCAATATATTATTTCATATATGTGAGAAACTATTGGAACAAATGGTTAACGGTGTGCATTGCAATTGCAACTAGTTGTAATAAGCTATTCATACCTCTCTATCTTCAGTAGAAGGGACGTATTATCTTGATTATATAACGTTCAATGCCACTAGTTTTCCTTTAAAATTCTATCTCTAATTATAAGGTAAAATTAATTGAATTAATATGGCCCATGGTCAATGTGGTTACAACTTAAAATAGGTCCAACAAAGCCACAAACCACAAATCTGCTCAGCTCCAATCTAGAGATTACCAATAGAGCCAATCAATATATTTTTCTTATTCCCAATTCTATACTTTGTAATTTGCAATAGGGTACATATATATATAGTAAGAAATTTCTCCCTCAAGGAATTAACAAAAAAAACTAAGCAGTTGGATCCGGATACTGTCCGACCTTACCCGAATTCTGGTCGAATTTCGTTACCGGTTCGTTGGCATCCCCACTCCAACTTGAATTAGGAAACCCTAAAAATTAAAAAGCTGTCGGAATCCAATTCCTGGCATAATTGTTTATTTTTGCCCCTTCTGTTCCCTTGGCTCCTCTTCCATCCTTCTCTCACCAACTCTCTTACGATCATCAAAACCTTCCTTGAAACGGCAAGTAAGCGACGCATCACGCACCTACATTAGCATAAAGAGAGAGCAAATACAGTAGGAGAGAAAGAGTAACTTCAAAATATTGTGAAAGGAAAGAACCTGGAACACTAAATCTAAGAAAGATACAATTTTTATCGGTACTCACATAAAAGTATCAATATTTTTTAGATAATTCGTGGTTTTCTTGACCATGTCGGACGCGTATTGTTCGGATTGCAAGCGGCAAACCGAGGTGGTGTTTGATCACTCGGCCGGTGATATGGTGTGTTCGGAGTGTGGGCTGGTGTTGGAATCACACTCCATCGATGAGACATCTGAGTGGAGAACTTTCGCCAACGAGAGTGGCGATAATGATCCCGTTCGTGTTGGCGGCCCTTCCAACCCTCTTCTTACGGACGGTGGTCTTACCACCGTTATTGCCAAACCCAACGGCGCATCAGGAGAGTTCCTTTCGTCTTCCTTGGGTCGCTGGCAGAATCGTGGCTCAAATCCTGATCGAGGCTTGATTTTAGCTTTTAAAACTATTGCCACTATGTCTGACAGGTGCTTGTTTCTGGCCTTTCGTGATGTGGGTTTTGGTTGATTTGCTGTATCGCCCTTTATTTGGTTGATTGTTGTGTGCATTGAGAAATTGGATGCTATTTGATTACTGGCAAACTTGGAAGGCAGAATCCTGGCTGATGGATTGAAGATAGTCGGGGGAAAATGCTTGAATGAAATTATCGTCTTTGTCCAATGGGCTGGGTTTAGTTCCTTGGTTTCATTTGTTACATTATGTTTGGAATGAGTGTGGAAATACTTAGATGTGGAAGATAAGGTTGTAGTTTTAGTTCCATCCCGAGATCTGGTAGGTGTATGAATACCTATAATGACTTGTTGCTAACTGGTTATTTCAACCTTGGGTTATTTTTATGTGATTGAAATTCATGGTCTTTGAAATGATGATAAAAAGTTGAACCAACTTGTAGAGGGCGGTTTATATTTGGCAATTTCGGTACATTGCGAAGTTTTTATTCCCCTTTGAATCAAGACATACTCCAAATTCCTGCCTGGTTCTCTTACATCTGTCAACTCTGGTGTTCTGAGATGAGCCTAAACTGCTTTTCTTCTTCAACTTGATTTGAGTCAATTAGTTGATTTCTGATCTAAAACCTTTATCTTTAGTTTTTTTTGTTGGCATTTATATGCTGTATGTTATTAAGAGTGGGTAGGTTATGGTGACTGTAATCTATAAACTCTACTGATTGCTAATACAATATTTAATATTGTTTAATGCTTATATGCACATGAAGTATTTGAGAGTTACACTATTGAAAATTCGCGGTTAATTTTGTGAAATTTGTGTTGCAGGCTGGGCCTTGTTGCAACTATCAAGGTATGCTGCTTGCTGGTTTATGTTTATTTCTATAGATGTGGTATCTATGAATTTTAAGTGGAAAATACCATTTGCTAATGAATGCTATGATATAAATAATATATAGAATTTGTAATTGGCAATTACGATTATTGCCACTGCCAGCTTAATTTTACTTTTGAATTTCCATTAATCAGTGAGATCTTTTTGAATAAATGCTAAATAGTTCTTTCAGATCACTCTTGGCGGCATAATTTCAAATAGTTCTTTCAGATCACTCTTGGCGGCATAATCTTTATTAATGTTTACCTTCCAAGTTACAACTATTATTAGATTGGAAAGCAAGCAAATTCTCAATATTGTTTCACTTGGATGTCAAAATATTGTGAATTTTCAACATCAGGTTTACACTGAACTAGAATGGAGAAGATGGTCAAATTGTGTACAGATAAATTTCATTATGGTTCTCAATTCTTCTACCAACTTCTATTGGGTTCGGAATATTATGTGGTTGTGATGATCAATTATGTATCTTCGTGAATGAGATACATCTTTGTTTCTATTCTTTGTCCTAAAAAAGATGGATTTTCAGGTTTGTTTGAACATAATAAAGCATTTTATATTTTGGTCTTTAAATTGATTAATCATCGAGTACAAATATCTTCTCATTAGAGAAGTCTAACAAAATAAAATGTTATTGGTTCACCATGGTGATATGGAACAGAAATAGCAAATGGAATTGGGTTCAAAATTCATTCTATGTCTTGAAACCCCAAAAATACTTTTAAAAAATGCCAAATATTTAGCCATTATTTGTTTTAATCATTCTTTTGTGGAACTTCGTCGTGCCTACCACAGTATAGTTCAGCTTCTTCTTACAACTCTGCATTTCCTTAATAATCTGTTTGACATAATTGAAGGATCGAGCTAATGAGATTTATAAGAAAGTTGAAGATCAAAAGTCCAGTAGAGGCAGAAATCAGGATGCTTTATTGGCTGCTTGTCTCTATATTGCTTGTCGACAAGAGGACAAGCCGCGCACTGTTAAGGGTACAGCCTAAGATTCTTTTAACATCTTTTTGCTTCCTGATTTATGTTTGGCTTTGTATTTGAGCTTCCTGAACCTGTGAACTTTAACTAGAAATTTGCTCTGTCGCCAATGGAGCCACAAAGAAGGAAATTGGCCGAGCAAAAGAATACATAGTTAAACAACTGGGGTTGGAAACTGGTCAGTCAGTTGAGATGGGAACAATACATGCTGGGGATTTCATGGTGCGTTCACATTTTTCTGTATACAATATATTTGAGTTTATGTCTATAGTTTTCTTATCCATAACACATAAATGTTTATTGAGGGAAATGCTTATTAGTGTATTTCTGATGTTTGGCCAAAATCATTTGTAGAGGCGGTTCTGTTCCAATCTTGGTATGAATAATCAGGCAGTTAAAGCTGCCCAAGAAGCTGTCCAGAAGTCAGAAGAGTTTGATATAAGGTATATATAATGTCTCATATGGTTTTTTTATATCATACTTCCCTCAATTTTGAAAAGTGTAATTGTTTATTGAATGAAGAGAGAAATAGTTGCCTGTGATGTGGATTTGACCCGTTGTTAGTGGCAGGTTCTTTTCTCTTTTCCTATATGGTTAATAACAATTAGGATGTATAGAGTGTGACACGTATGAGATTGGCTGAAATGTTGGAGAACGTTTAAAGGAAAGCAGTAGTGGATGGTATGAATTCACTGCCTAGGAATTCCTTGAACATCTCTCAAATTGAGAATTCAGAGGGTTTAGTAGAATGTTGACTGGAATAACAAACATGAAATGCAGAGCGGAAACTGATCTATTGACATTCTTGCTAAAATGTTCTTTTCATCCTTGGAAAGGGCTGTAGGTGAGGAGATGGGGGAAAGGAGTGAGGAAGTAGTAATGCTCTAATTTTGTTTTTTTCTGCAAGTCCTTCAACATTGATTTTAATCTATGCTGATGCTGTTTATATTGATATGTTTAAAATATGAATAACTTACTTGAACAGTCTTTTCACTTGTTCTTTGGAATTTCTATAAGAACCTTTTTGATTGGCTCAATTTGCAGGAGGAGCCCTATCTCAATTGCAGCAGCAGTTATATATATTATAACCCAGCTTTCAGATGATAAGAAGCTCCTCCGAGGTTTGATGATTCTATTTTCTGTGACTGTCTATGGGGAAAATTAATTGATTGGATGAAAATAATATTTGAAATTAAGATTGCAGTTGCTTCATTTAGGTGCTACATCTAGTTACTGATTTCTGCCAAAGATTATTGCTTTATCTCCTAATAACAGAATAGGAAAAAAGTAACTGAAAAATCCTGGCATGTAAGTTCTTGTCTGTTTTAGAGTGCAACTTGAGACAATGGTGAATTGAGTTGAGCGAGATCCTTGCTAAGCCTGAGGCTTATAGAAAAATTCATGTTAAAATAATTTACATATTAGTCATCAAGATACTAACTCTTAGCATTTTAGTCTTTAAATTACCGTGTATAAGCTAATTCTGGGCATGAACCTTGTTATAAAGTGGCCATAGAACATTATACGGTCACTACAGCTCTGTCATCTATGCTGTAACTAACAGAAAAAGGTCTCACGGATTTGGTGAAATTCTCTACTCAAAATTCCTTTCAGAGAAGCTGTGCATCTTTTGAATTCAACCATGGTAGCATCTTTTAACTATCAAGCATTTAAGTCAATGGGGATTTGTAGTTATTTGCTTTCGGTTTTTGGCATGAAATCAATTATTTTCTTATGCATTCAGAGTTTTGACTGCCATGACATCGATCTGGTCTTCGGGGATGAAGGGGGGGATTTTGTTCTGTCTTCAGTTCTCGAAGTCTGTAATGAGGATTAAGTCTTTTAATTGAAAATCCTGATGTGAAATATAAGGACTACTTCACATTTGGAAAATGAATGTCAGTATTGTTACTAGTATCTCTAGATGAAAAGTTGGGATCCTTGTGTTTTGATTTGATGCTAAGGATGTGAATGATGCAGATATCTCTCTGGCTACTGGAGTTGCTGAAGGTACAATTAGAAATTCCTACAAGGATCTTTATCCCCACGTATCAAAGATTATTCCCAGCTGGTATGCAAAAGAGGAGGATCTTAAAAACCTTTGCAGTCCTTGAGTTGAGGAGCGAACGAATAAATAGACTGAGAATAAACTACTAAATCAGTTTCGAGAGTTCTCCATCCAGATTTTGAGGGAATGTGTTGAGAGGTACAAGAGATGAAGAGGTTATTTTTATATTTTCAGGTTCCTTGCTGGTTAATTTTAGTCATTGTAAGAAAGTTTTAAAAGGAAAAAAATTTCAGTTACTGAGAAATCTAACTTGTGCTTGGAGTGGCAGCATAAATCACGCTGGAATGATGATAATTTGTGAATTGTGCGAATCAGACTGCTTCCACTTAATTCATTTACTTCTACCAACTTCTTATGGCCTTGCTTTTCGTCATTTATAATGTTTCACACCGCCCATTTGGGCATTTGCCGTAGCTTTGTAGATAAGAACTTTGAATCTTCAACTTAGATGCAGGTTTTATGGCAATTTTCTTATTCATTATTTACGTATACACATGAAGGCATTTATAGACATCGGTTGATGAGGTGACTCTTGATATATTGACAGAAAGGAACGTCATATTATGTAATACGTATGATAGAGCTTCCTGAATTATTTTCCAGTAGTTAACACTTGTATGCGTGCAAACGTGTTTCAACTCTGAAGGATTGATATCACAGTCGCTGGCTGTTATGCTGCATAAAAATCTTGAATCTCTGAAGATACTAAATTTTGTTATTATTATCAACTTCTTTGTATACAAAATTTGAATGATAACTTTATCATTATTAAATCGGCCGTCCCAGATGTCAACCGACTATGGTCTCATTTGGTTACCTGTAATGAAATGGAAGATTTTTTTTTAATAAAAAAATTCTTATTTCCATTGACATTATAACCCAACGTACGTTGAAAGCCAAGTTCATATCCTGATTTCTCAATGTATATTTCTAGTTTTTATTTTCTGTTTCAAATTTATATTTCTAGTATTTGATTTTAGTAATCGTACAACACCTTAGGTTCGAGTCGTGTATGGAGCAATGTTATTAATTTTGTACCGTACGGATGTACTGACCAGAAAATGGTACAAAAGAATATGTTACATTATCGACGGTAGTCAAAATACCGGTTGACTCTCATTCTCTCTCTCGCTCACTGTTGCCACCACTCCCTCTCCAGGGATGATCACCACACCACAGCAATAGTGTGACGTCACTAGCTTATCACTGCACCAATCAGGCAGTCAATACTTTTGGAGTCTTGGGTCTCCTCCACACTGGTGACGCCATTGCACTATGCTACCACCTTTTAGTCGTCCACCGTTGACACCACTGATCTTCGGTAACATTTCTACTCATCAACCGCACTTGGAATCACTAGAAATAAATCTAGATCCAAACCCGACCTGACTCGACATAAATTGGATTCTTGATTTTTTAGGTGTTTTTTTCCTCTAAAATTTGAAAAACAATTGCATTATATTTAGTTGTTTATGTCGAGCCCCGATCCCAGAGCCCAACTTCCGTAGTCCTGAAACCTTGCGCTCATTACACTTGTAGTGCTATATGCTGTTGTTCCATAAAAGTGATGAGCGCACACTACCTAAACACCAAAATCATGAGTTGACTTATTCATATAAGTTGTAGCTTTATGTTTCAAGTTCGATTTAAAACAAGAATC
>JANIHY010000004.1:29807023-29818405 GCA_027479065.1 Erythroxylum brevipes | reverse complement strand
TTGTTAACTTTTTTACTAATACAAATCATTCGTTTTAAAATAATCAATGAATTATATATTTCCAATCATATTATACTATAAGGGTACTTTAGTTATAGACACTGTTTTTTATGTTCTATCAACTGCAACTAGATATATTTCTATTATTGAGACGAGCATAATTTTATCTGTTTTGTCCATCACAACCAAACACCTCACTATCTTCAATTTTTATTCTATTCTGTCTCTAAATTTTTATTTCGTTCCGTCTCAGCATATGGATCACAATAATCATACGCAGTGTTAGTCACTGCGGTGATTAGCCTTCACGGGGTGACAAATAAAGTCACCCCTAACTTTTACAATAAATTATGTGTCTTAAATATAAACAATCATCAAATATTTATCTTCTTCCATTTAAGTGATAAAGTTTATAATGATTAGTTAGCTCTAAATGAGTTTCTATTTGTAATTTTTTATACAATTCATATTTGTTATTAGATTCTTCAATCTTTGTTTTAGTCGCTTGTATGGCTATTTTCTGGAGTTTGAAAATAACAAATAATTATATCTATTTGTAAGGTGATTTAATTTAATATGAGATTCTTGTAGAAGAGTATCAAGTTTATTTATTTCAGAAAATATCTGATTACAACGAACACAATCACTCAGTACCCTTTCTAGATGTGTCCTATAATGTTAAAGCGAAGATGAGATATTTTATATTCCTTACAAAGATAATAATTTTCGTTCTCACACTCTAATACAGTGATTGAAGTCTAAAAAGATGTCTAGAAAGTTTAATATGAGAATATATCCTTTTGAATTCTCCTATACGATTATTGCTCCAAATTATCTGTCGTTCTATATGTTGAATTTGTTGATAAATATGTTCACATATAACATACCAAATCGTCATGGCTTTGGTATCATTTTGTTAGTCCAAAGCATCACAAAATCACAGATAAAACACATATTAATAAGAATCTTAATTACGAATTAAGATTAAAGCTTTTATAAATTCTAAATTTTTCAAAACGTCAAAGATTAAAGTAATTCTAAACAAATCTTCTTTTATATCATCATTATCTGTGATAATATCAATAACTTCTACCAAGTGGCTACGTTTTTGTACCAGAGGGTGAAACCAACTCAAATTAGACAAAATATTTTGATTTTTAATTTTTAATATTACATAACAATAAAAAGATATATCCTGGTAATTTATCATGATAATTTTATAAAAAAATAAAAATTAGAATATTTTGTTATTAATTTTAATTAATATTATAACTCACGCCGACTACAAATTGCCTTGTCTTCCAAGTAGCGCAAGCATTGAACTCTCTTTTCTAAACTCCCAAATAAACTCGTTGCTTAAACCTAGCAGCCCCTCTCCCCTTTCTCTGTCTCGGGCGACTGAACCCAGCTCGCTACGTTGGTTCTTACCAGTCTTCAGCTTTGTTGGGTAGACTTGGAAAGCATAATCTTTTCTTTTTCTATAATAAAATCGCTGTTCTTGACCTGTAATGTCGAGTAGTAAGCTGGTTCGGTACTTGTTCCTTTCAAGGCAGTCCCTCTTTCTCCACTTAACTCCCCAGCAGGTTCTTTCTTTACTTCTAATCTCTGTCTGCACCAATTTTGATTGGGTCTTGTTGATGCTAACTACTTCTGGGTTGGGTTTTTTCATTTTCTCAAATAGGATCCAAGTAGGAGGTTAAGGTTGCTATACGCAAATGGGTACCCGCCTTGTCGTCGATTCAGCGTTTTCAACGAGTTTTCTAAGCGTGTTAGAGGAGAAGCTAATAAGTACCCCTCCGCTTTATATTATTCTTCCACTCTGCCTTTACCAAATATTTGTTTCTGTTTTGGTTTTTAACTATGGAAGATTCCACGTCCTGTTCGATGTTTGATTTTGGTCTGGGTATGTGCTGTGACTAATTTCAGCTGTCCATTAAAAAAGTGTGCCTTTACTTTCACGAAATTGGTAGTATTTCCAATGCTTCAAGGATGTTGTTGGAACTTCTATTTTTGTTGGCGTAAGTATAGGGCTATCCATTTTTCTCTTGGAGGTAGACTCCAAAAACTAATGATCTCTCTGCCAAATAGCTTTTTTCCTGTGCTGCTAAAACGCTTTGATTCTGGTTTTGCGCTGGCTGACATCGAGGATTTTGTTGTGGTTGTTTCTTTTGCTCCACCTTTCTGCATTGTCCAAAATGATGAATTTTAAAATCCAAGACTTGCATATATCTATTGGGAACATGATTAAAGGCTGTAGTTTTCACGAGATAGGTTTTGTTTTGAAAGGCAGTTTGATTGTCCTGACTTATTCAAGCTACCTTTGTGGCACAACTTCACTTTTTGATATTTTAATTTTAGGTTTATCTTCATTTTAGTTTTTTTTTATTGCATTTTTGGGACAGTTGATTAGCATTTATGTTAATTTTTCTATATCATATTTGAAACAGGAATGAAGAATTCCAACAGTCCGTTAAGGAACTAAAGGAAAAAGCAAAAGAATTGAAAAGTGTAAAGGATGAGCTGAAAGTGAGGTAATTCTGTAGCATATTACATTTATGAGTGTGAATTTGGCCTTATTAGTTAATAGGCTGAGACATACCGTTGTATGTCAAGGGAGGGCCTGAGATGGTGAAATGGCGAATGCAGAACAAAGCAGACAACTGCGCAGCTGTACAAGCATGTGGATGGTGCCTGGACAGAGGCCGAAGCTACTGCTAAGAAGGTAGAATCTGTAACATGTTTTGTGTATAGCTTCATACAATTTACAGAAGCTCAGGATATACTACTACTACTGCATTCTCTGCATTTTAATTCCTCTCATTTGTAATATGAGGTTGCGTTACGATACATGCAAAAAATATTATCTCCGGTGCAGAATCCTCATGGATCCTATGCCATAAGAGTAATGGGCTGTCTTACATTCTTCCTATTGCTTGAGTCCTTACCTGATGCTCTAGTGTGATAGACTTTGATTCACCTCTTGAATCTTGTGACCTTGTAATTGCTTTTTTGTGCCTTAAAGTTTGTCATGGGCTAGCATACATATGCATTGTTTGCATACATTCTTACCTTCAGCTAAACTGTTGTATACGTTATATAAAGGCAATGTCAGTTACTTGCATATGTTATTTGACTTGGTTATTTGGATCTTTGTTTAGCTGCCATGACTTTCCCATGACTAATGTTTGATATGAAATGAAACTACGATCTAATAGCTACACAATTTGACTATGATGATAATACTTTTATAGGTTTCAGCCAATGTCAAGGAGAAGATTTCAGCTGCCACAGATGAGGTCTGCTTTGATCTGTAGATTGTCAGCTCTATTCATTAGAGTCTATCACCTGTGTTTTACTATTGATTGAGATTGTTTTCTGCTATTTAGGTCAAAGAAACTTTTAGGATGGGTAGGTTAACAGAAGATGATGCTGGTGAAAAGGATGGGAAAACTGCTACTGAAGAGATGAAAAAGCAGAATGTAACTGATGATTCTACAGAATCCTTATTTGGAAAATTTAAGGCAAGCATGCCTTCCTGGAAGGTTTCTTCAGCCTTCCAGAAATTGAAAGAAACTAAAGTTACCGACTTTGTGAAGAAGGGGTATGATGTTATGAAGGATGAGTTGTCTGGTAAGCCAACTGCAAGAAAGCACCTGGAATGTACTCCTCCCTCCTTCAAAGGTGAATTAAGTACAAAAACAGATGTCGTAGTGATGGCCTCAAAACAGTCACGATGGAGTAAAAAATGGGAAGCATTCAGAGAAAAGGTGAATGAGAGTGCAAAACAGAATTTAACATTAGGAAAAGGGAGCTTATTGATACTTAATAGATCTGTAATCCTGATTTTGTTTCCCAGATGAGAGGCAATCCTTTAATCAAGCGTGTTGCTGACTTTAGTAAACCTGTAATGACAAAGAGTGAGGAGGTATCTGCATGTGCACCCCCATAATTAATTATATAAATGTATATCGATTTTGGTGTACGTTTGTTCATGATGATTATATGGAATATTTGGGTGGAATTAACAGATTGCTGAGGATGTACGTGAAAGATGGGAGACAAGTGATAATCCCATTGTTCACAAAATTCAAGAGTATGCCTAAACTCTGATCATTTTCCTTTATTCATGTTTGACACTTTTTCTAGTCATCTTGCATAACCTTTTCCTCTCATGACAGTGTTGGTGACACTATCTTTCAAGAAACAGATGCTGCAACATCAATTAAGGAAATACGTCGTAGAGATCCGTAAGTTCATCTAAACTCTGTTTACTTCATAAGTTATGTTCTGCTCAGTTACGTATTGAGCTTCTCTGTCTCTCTCATACTCTTCTGCTGGGATGTTGGTTGAGTTGTGTGTTAGATCATTTTCATTGCCAGACTTCGTAGCAGAAGTGCAGGAAGCTGTTAGGCCTGTCCTTGATGCTTACATAAAGGTCTGCTGAATTTTATTTGCTAGTGCTGTGATTGCATATTTTTTGATCCCCTTTTTCTGTTCCCTTACCTAATAAAAATTCATGGCCAGTCTCTGTAATGCTGAACATCTTCTTCATTTAAATGAGAATTCCCACCTATACAGGGAGATATAGAAACTTTGAAGAAATACTGCAGTCCTGAAGTGATTACGCGGTGCGAGGCAGAGCATAAGGCTTTTCAGAGTCATGGTATTTTTTTCGATAACAAGGTAAGGCTCTCTGTTTGGCAGCCTCTTGTCATATGGTTTGATTACAGCTGTTAGCATGTTATGTTGGAAATGCTTTTGATGCACATTTCTGCCACCTTTTGATTCTTTGAAGTGTAGATATTTTCCTTCTCCTTTCATTTCTTACCATGGGAAACCTTAATGTTTCTGCATCTGGATTAATAAGATTCTGGTCATCAATTTCGTGTGTTAGTATGTGAGTCTTAATAACTTCTTCTAACATTTTCAATTGTTTAATCAAATGAGTTACTAGATTTGATAATTCTCTTTTCATTGCCTTTAAAGTCTATTGCTATGACAATACTGTTTCCTTGACAACTAAAATATTAGTCAAATACAGACATCTTGGGACATGGTGAAGAGTGCTTGGAATTTGTATGTGCCCCTGGTAGTACTAACGATTTATTTTACCATATTCTAAGCCTTTTTGTAAAGTTTGAGATAATAATTGATGCTTTCAATTGGCCATGGAGTTGGGAGTGTCTATGATGTTTTCATGTTTGAACTTGTGGTGGTGTACTAGTGAGTTAGCTTACACTTGCTAAGTTTCAGTTGTAAATTTTGACTACAAAGTAATGGGCCTCCGAGTGGGCTGGATGTGAAGTTAGAGCATCTCTTTCCTGTCTAGCATTATTCTTGTTGGATGTAGTTATTTTCATATTTGTTTTACTTTTAAATTATTGGTGAAATTGTCTACAGAAGAGCTTAAAGTAGTTGATGTTTTTTCTCTTCCAGCTATTACATATATCTGAGGTGGAAGTCAGAGAGACCAAAATGATGGGCACTTCCCCAATTATCATTGTAGCGGTATGCACTCTCTTTTGACTACTACTTTGCGAGTATCATAAGATTAAATGATGAAAAGGTGTTTCCATGGCATAATTGCAGTTTCAAGATTAATGATAAAAAGGTGTTCCTTGCTATAATTGCAGTTTCAGACGCAGCAAGTCCATTGTGTACGTGATCGGAATGGTGCAATAACAGAAGGGGGCAAGGTAAGGGAATTTCTCAGGAATAATGTATTTTAGATAATTGTCTGGGCAACAGAAACACTTGTTCCAATCCATTTACCAGCCACTTTGAATAATCATTTTTGAAGGCACTCTTATAATTCCCATCTTGACATAAGAAGTTAATTTTAGATGAGCCTGCCCAGCCGAGGAGACCGTTTACTTATAGTGATTCAGGGAGGATTACATAAGGTGATAGTAGAAATTCAGATGGTAGTTTTGAGCTTATGGTTGGTAAATGAAAGACAAGTTGTGCCTAATTGGCAGATGAAATCAGTAGGGTAGTGACCGAGACAAAAGGTGAATATTTAAAGGTAATAAATATTTTAGCGTAAAATTCGCCAAATCCAAATGATTTAGTTAAGTTGCTGGCTTGTGGTTTCCTTGCACATAATTACTAATTCACTTCTAGGTTTTTTACCTGGACTCTAGTTTGCTATAAACATAATCTACCCATGTCTTCTGTGAGGGTGCATTTTGGCGACTTGACTTCCATGGGATGATTCCCAGGATTTAATATGTATAATGATTTGTCTTAATTTGTTGCAAGATATCATATGGTATTGAAAGAACGGGAAACTCAGTCTGTGTTTATCTATACCTGGGTTTCATCCTGTCTTGTGATGCTTTCCAGGATACAATTCACACAGTCTACTACGCGTGGGCTATGCAACAAGTTGATCCATCAGAACTTGGAGAAGGTGCTATCTATCCCATATGGAAGTTGAGGGAAATGCAGCAACTTGGTGTCCAAGCCCTGATATGATCCGTTTAGTTTTCCAAGTTACTATTGAACGATAAAAGCCTTTCCATGTTTTTATTTGTTTCGGAAGTTACTCCGGTTTTTTTTGTCAAGTTACATAACCACCAGGGAAAGATGGTGTTGATATCTATGAATTGACGTTAAAACACCTAACCGGTAGATTTGTAGTTTAAGAGATGGTTTTCCTTTTCATAGAACAACTCCCATCCCATGTTGAGAGATTTTAGTTTTCTTTTTTTCGAGTGTTTACTCTCTCATAAGTACCAAGGATCAAATTCTGATCTTGTGAACATTGGGCCAATCGTGTTTGGATCTTGTTGATTAGATACGGAATTTGCCCGAATGCTATGAACAATAGCATGGAATTACCCGTTATATTGAGGAGGCCAAGGCATTTCAAGCACAAGGGATATAGTTTGCCAGCAAAATCTTGGAAAGTAGACGAGGCAACATATTATTGAATATTACAGGAGAGTTGCATACAGATTTAACGCCGCAACAATCACTCGGTACGAGAGAGCTTGAAGTCCTTAAAAGAGTGGCGCCATTAGTAATGGTAGAAAGTAATCCTAATCAAGATGATGTTCTGATAGGTGATAGCAGCATGGATCGCGGGTCTCTGTTAATTTTCAGCAGCTGCTCAGCGTCTCTCCGGGATATCTGATAGGCGTTAGTAAGGACTCCAACGGGCATGGCTCTGAGCACTGAGGTATAACCAGCCATAGGGCTCTTCATTGGCATGCTACAGGTCTTGAATGTCACCCATTCGAATCCTTCTCTTCCTGCCCTTGATACTGAAACGTAGAATTGTGGAAGCACGAACATGTCACCTTGCTTAACCCTCTGATCCATCATTTTGTTTCCATTGTCGTCCACAATTTGTACATGCAACACTCCACGGAGAGCGTAGATGATTCTTGGCCCGACATGGGCCAGTGAGGTGTGTAGATGGCGTTGTGTGTGTGTTTAAGTAATTGTATTGTAAGTAGTTTAGTATGGATGAATTGGGGCTAAGCTACTTACCGGCACAAGATGTCCTCTTTCAGGGCTCATGTAAATATACCTAAGAATAGGAAGCTTTTGTTCATTGGCAATGTTTATTTTGCGTGCTTGCTTGGTGTAAACATCGGCTTCTCTTTGGATGCCTATGTTGTGCTTGATCTTCATGGTGCAGAAAGTTTCTTCCAAACTGTTCTTTGGCATCCCATCGTAACGCTCTCGTTGTTCCCCTTGATTTGGTGTCATAATCCTGATCTCTCTTTTGCACTTGACGATGAGTCCTCTGGAGCTGCTTTCCTGCATTTTTATTACAATGTTTATCGGAATGTTGAATGCCTCAGCAATCATTTCCTGGTCGAATGCTCGGAAGACATTCTGGAAAGTATCTTCAGTCATCTCGGATTCTTCGTATCGCCGAAGTGTACTCTGGTAGTGTTGTGGTCTTGCTTGTTTTGGATTTCCTCCAGCCAAGATAAAGGCCGTCATGACAGTGAAAAATGACTGTTGAGAAATCATTCAACCGGAGAGTTAATGACTTGATAAACAATTTAATCCAAAAGCATGTTGATTGGTTATCATTTTAGCAAATTACTAGAAGCAACCCTGAGAGGAATGATGGTGATTGTTATTACCCTGAAGTTTTGGTCGAGCTGGTTAGCCTCAGGTCTAGGACAGAAACTGCGACAAGCTCATGATTGCCATCGTTGTAGCACCGGTGTGCTGCACCAGCAGGTATGGCGATAACGTCTCCGCGGCAAACCCTGTGAAGTTTCTGATGTTTATGTCCTCTTGTTCCTCCCTGGGAAAAGCCTCTTGAGAAATGTTGCTCTCAGTGGTACGTCTCTGGGCATCCAGGGTAGGTTATTCCTAACCTGTACCCTGCATGTGCCACCATTGCCAATGTACATTCAGTCATCAGTAAAAATAATATAAAACAATCTTACATGCCTATATTCGTATTATGAGCTAACAAAAGAAATTATATTGCAAACCTTGCTCAATGTAAATGAGGCGAGGAGCTGGGAAGAACTTGGGCAGAGAGAGGTAGTTTGGTTGAATAATATTTCTCATCGGAACAACACCAGCACACTGAAACTGGTCCTCCTCATGGATCCAAATCTCCGTCACACCAGCTTCAGACGCGATCCTTTGAGAAGGCTGACTAATAGTGATTCTTTGGAGCTGGCACTGCTGTGCTTGCCGGCGCTCAGTACTCTCAGAGTAACGTTTTGCCGCAGTGGAATTTACAAGCAAAGACAGAAGGAAAGCCAGAAATATTTTGGAAGCCATTGAGGTGACAATGATGCGGGCTAGGTGTTAGAAAATAAAAATTGCAATCTTATATTCTTAACAAATATACTAATAATAAGAATAGATAAAATAAATACTTAAAATATGGAATTAATTGATAAGAAACTTGGAAAATACGAAATTTCTATGTATTCTGCACCAAAAAATTGTCTTACTTCCAATATTTGATATAGTTATGATTAAATTGAGAAGAACTCTTTCTTAAAAAAAATGAGAAAGCGATTTTCTTTTTACTGTCTTGTTTATTTTCACTTACTAAAAATAAAGAAGAAAGAGTATATCTTTAGCTCTTCTTCTCTTCTTCGCAAGTAATTCTATTTTACACTTCACAGTGTTCGTTCACGTACAACCAACGAAAAAAAACGTAACCCTCACCTCTTCATGTTTTGTTGTTAACGTTATTTTTTATAAACTTGAAATACTACATTCCTTTCATCACGTCAGTTAAACATAAAAACCAAAACAAAACCACAAGGTGACCTTTCACCGTCTGATGCATTCTTTTTTTCTCATTTTCGTTTTTTTTAAAATAAATAATAATTATTATATATAAAATGAAATAAAAAACTATTTTTTTATTCATTTATTTTATACAAGATAATTTCCAATATTAATTACATTTTCCGTGCTAGCAAAAATAATAATAATATGTCATATAAATTATTTAATAAATTATCTCATAATAAATTAAATAATCATAAATAGGAAATATTGCACTTGTAAGTGTATAACCACATAGATTTTTTTTTTGGTAATTCAGAAAAAATCAATTAATAAGAACGAGATATATATAGAGCGGTCTTTTACAAGTGCCTCAGGGACACACAACGTGGATTCAAAGCAACAGCCGATAACAACTTAAAACAGAGACAAGAGTCATCCTGCATTAAAAAGATGGCCTCTTATGACAACTCAAAAAGGTAATACAAAATACAATCGCAAGCAAAATTACACCCACTATTAAAGTAAAGAGAATGACTAAGCTAGCTGACAGTCTAACTACTAAAGACTTCCAATGATCCAGACATTAAGTATGATCTTCACCCCTTTGAAGCCTTCTCCTTGAGAGACTTAGTGGGGCCTTCAAGTGTGCACTTCAAAATATGCATGATTACATTACATACAATTCAATTTTATGGAACACAATTCACTATAAGTCAAAAACTAACAATTTAAAATATTCAACATATATAATAACATAAAACAAAACATACTCTAACAATTTGCAATTTCAACAATTATAAAAACAATCATAATTTCATTTCCATTCCATTCCATTTACAACAATTTCCAATTTCAACAATCACAAAGCATTCGTAATTTCATTTCCATTCCATTCCATTTACAATAATTTTCAATTCCAACAATCACAAAACATTCATAATTTTATTTCTATTCCTAACAATTTCTAATAATTTCCAATCCCAACAATCACAAAATATTCATAATTCCATTATCATTTCTAACAATGTCCAATCCCAACAATCACAAAATATTCATAATTTTATTTTCATTCCTAACAATTTCCAACAATTTCCAATTCCAACAATCACAAAACATTCATAATTATATTTCCATTCCTAACAATTTCTAACAATTTCCAATTCCAACAATTACAAACATTCATAATTACATTTCCATTTATACCAATTTCCAATTTCAACAATCACAAAACATTCATAATTCTATTTCCATTCTTAACAATTTTCAACAATTTCCAATTCCAACAATCACAAAGCATTCATAATTCCATTTTCATTCCTAACAATTTCCAATCCCAACAATCACAAAATATTCATAATTCCATTTCCATTCCTGACAATTTTCAATCCCAACAATCACAAAACATTCATAATTCCATTTGCATTCCTAACAATTTCCAACAATTTCCAATTCCAACAATTACAAGATATTCATAATTTCATTTTCATTCCTAACAATTACCAACAATTTTCAATTCCAACAAATACAAAACATTCACAATTCTATTTGCATATTACAACAATTTCCAATTCCAACAATCACAAAACATTCATAATTTTATTTCCATTCCTAACAATTTTCAACAATTTCCAATTCCAACAATCACAAAACATTTATAATTTCATTTCCATTCATAAAAATTTTCAATCTCAACAATCACAAAACATTCATAATTTTATTTCCATTCCAAACAATTTTCAACAATTTTCAATCCCAACATTCAGAAAACATTCATAATTCCATTTCTATTTCTAACAATTTCCAATCCCAACAATCACAAAAGATTCATAATTCCATTTTCATTCTTAACAATTTCCATTCACAACAATCATAAAACATTCATAATTCTATTTCCATTCCTAACAATTTCCAACAATTTCTAATCCCAACAATCACAAAATATTCATAATTTTATTTCTATTCCGAACAATTTTCAACAATTTCTAATCTCAAGAATCACAAAACATTCATAATTCTATTTTCATTTCCAATTAAAACAATCATAATTTCATTTCCATTTCCTTCCATTTACAACAATTTCTAATTCTAACAATCACAGAACATTCATAATTCCATTTTCATTCCTAACAATTTCCATTTCCAACAATCACAAAG
>JANIHY010000004.1:29603525-29616054 GCA_027479065.1 Erythroxylum brevipes | reverse complement strand
CCCCCCTTTCATCCCCATCTCCAGGTATTCGAGCAGGAGATTGGATGAAAGAAAGTCAAAATGTCCTTCGATTTTGTTTGTTTTTTATTTTGTGAAATTTCGGAATGTAAAGAAATTATGAATTTAAGTTTGGAATTGATGATGTATTTCATGTAGGGAATTGAATTTATGTAAGATTATGAAATTGGATTATGTAAGTAAATTATGGATTTATGTATTGAGTTGAGGTTCAAAGTTTGTGTATGATTATGGAAATGATTTGTGAATGAATATAAATGTGATTGATTTTTGGGTTTTGATTGAATTAGGAATTTGAATTTGGAATTGCAATATTGAATGTAATTGGGGATTGCTTGGTGACCTAGTATAACGACTTGACTTATGATATTATGGATAATGATTATGATTTGTATATTGAGTGGAGAAATTAATAGGAATTGGATTTGTATAATTTGATTTGGATATGGATATGTAGATATAGGGTTGCGTTTTGTTGTGTTGGATTCCAGACGGGGAATCCGATGATACTGGTTATCTTGTGAGAATATAGAAGTGTATTTTGAACACTTTGCAGGTTTGGGTTAGTTAAAATGCAGCCGTTATGCTGCCGAAATTTTGATAGCAAGGAATGAGAATTGGAATTAGAATAAGAGTTTTATAGATGAGTTTAAGTTATGCATGATTAAGAGAAATCTAGTAATTTGAGATTATGGAATATTATGGCAAACGAAATTTGAGATTCGAATGGATGAGTGTCCAAATAGAATTTTTGATTGGGAAATTGAATAATAATGAAAAAGAATAATTGTTACGAGAAAAAAAAAATTATACCGGATTTTTCGGATTTGGATTAGTCTAAGGTTTCCAACGCAACAAGCAAGAATTTTCGTTACCGAATGTCGGACATTTTTTTCGCTTCGATTGAACCGTTTCTTTGTTTGTTTCGATTTCGATTTCTTTTCCGATTCGATTCTATTAGTTTCGAATCGTTCTCCGTTCTTCGCTTTGCTTCCGATTGTTTTCCGTTTTGCTTTTCGTTTGGGATCCGGCTCCGAGATCGGGTCCCAACATTGGTGCCACTCCTAGTTCACTCTAAGTTATCTTTCTTATTCCATCTTATTATCTCTTCTATTTGATGTGTGAGATGGATATGATGATCAAGCCTTTATGTTTAAGGATGTTCTAAACTCTTTTTGGGTTTTGTTCTTAAATCAATGCTAATTTGAATGCTTTTGATGTTAATGTATTGAGTATTGTGATTGTTTGTCATATTTGCATGCTTCGATAATAAATCGAGAGAGTGAAGAACCTAATAGATCATATAACCAATCAAATCAATAATTTATACGAAGACATATCTCATGTGAGGACCCAACTGTCTATTAGAGTGCTTAAGATTTAATTGGATTGTGAACTGTTTTTGTTAATTGAGATATTGCAATTTCAGTAATTTGAATTAATTAGGGTTTATGATATTTAAGGTTTAATGATTAGAACTTGAAAGAGAATAATATACCATTTGAAATTCTAGGACCAATATCAATTAACTCAAAAGTAATCAAGTTAGCATTTAATGATAAAATAAATCCTCTTTTCTTATAATTGGTTAGTCTTACTTATTTGATTTTCAAATTATTAATTGGTTGTACTCAATTTCGATTTCCCTGCATTAATTTAGAATTCTAATTTTCAATCTATCTATATTAAATTGCTTAATTTTTTACTCATTTTTATTTTCATTTAATTACACTTTCAGGCCTTAGACAAGTTAAGATTCGACTATTTCACTAATTCCTTATGGGATCGACGCTTCGTATACTACGCTTATGAACCATGCGTTTGCCAAATATTGATAGTTTTATAATTGTAAAACTTGCTCTAACATTCTAAGTTATCCTTTCATTGAACAATCCTTTTACTGTCTCGAATGTTCAACCGCTCAAAGGCACATCGATTATCAAAAATGTAATTCTGATGCCTTATGTAAAAAAAACTTATTTCTACTTAACACCGTACTTGAAAACTTTCTTTGATGGCAGAGATGTATTCTTATGTTTCTAATCTGGTAGTTACGGAGAAGAAAAAGTATGGGAGTTTCTATATATACAAAATAAGCTTACTATTTTTCCAGCCCAGCTAAAGCCTAACACATTGTAAATTTAAAACTAAAACTGTATAAATATAACATTCCAAACAATTGATTAGTTGCAATACCTCAATTTGTTTAATGTATGTTCTCTGTGCAAAGGAAGCTATGAAAAACTAGAACATATATTTTTCAAGTGCAACTTTTTTTATTAGATATGGAACTATATATTAAATCTATTCTACCTCACGAATGCGAAGGATAACTACAAGGAATGTCCACTGTGGAGTAAAACTGAGACGCTGAGAAAATGCATACGGAAGAGGAAGAATAGTGATAAGAGGAACTAGAAAAAACAAGCGTACAGCGTGTAAGGTGGGCAACACACACGTCCAGTGCTGGAGGCCTCTTTTAATGCATATTGCTCATCAAATTGTCCAACCTTGGTGAAGGTTACTGCACATCTTTTATAAAATTTTGTAACATACCTTATATGGTAGTGTATTCTTATATATATTTCCAACAAATTCATCTATCGGTCTTGCATTTGACATTAGCTTCAGACGTTGATTTCACATTGATCATGCCTCATGTCATATGGACACACAAATACGGCTGTATAAACTGAGAAGTATTTAATTATAAAACATATACTCAAATTTTGAATGACGACTCTCTAATCTATATATTTGTTTGCGTTGCAGCTTTTCTCCAATTATTGCTGTGTTCTCTCGACTGTATCTATTAATTGAATTCCTCATTTGAGTAGGCCACAATGTCTCTCTCTGTCTGAGTCGGTGACACTTAAAGTCTTGTTTTAGTCTTATTTATGAAGAAGATTTTGCCACAATCATCCAAGGAGATAAAAAGACTTTGTTGAAAAAACCACTCTTACTTTGGTTTACCTTTCCTACTTGTTATCAAGTGCAGCCTAACAAAAAACGTGCTTTTTTTCTGACAACTAAAACAAAAGATATTTCTTTAATGAAGCATACGTAGAGATCAGAAATGACAAAAGCCAAATAATGGAGCCTACGAATAGTGTTGCCTTGTAAAAGGAGGGCCTTTGAGTACAGCCATATAGATTCAATTTAATTCAATTTGTTGGGGTTAACTTCAAATTGAATGATCAAACATTTTCAGTTTAGATCGAGATGCGCTTGAAACAAGTGCAAACGAGCCAAAAATCGTTATGACTCGAGTTCATGTTCAGGCTCACTTCGACGTTGAATTCGGATTGAAATTTATGAAACAAAGGTATATTTTATAGTTTATTTGAAGTAAATTTACAAACAAGGCCATGAAGAACTTCACCTTGGATAGCTCATTAATGAACTTGAAATGAGTCCAACATTTACATATTAAACCTTTATTTGATTATTGAAAAAATCGTCTAAAGTTGATCCTTGGAGTTGAATGAGCTCTTACAGATCACACTCATACTAGCGAGCTCGGGTAGCTCGTCAATGAAAAGCTGATAATTAAAAGCTGAAACATAAGAATTTTAAGGCTATAAAAGACTACGCAAATAAAGACCAGTTTTCTGCAACTTGTGGCTGAAATAGAGGACTTTTGGCCACTACCGTACCGACTAAACGAGCAAACATGCATCATGTTTTGACATGCCGTGCTTTTAAAGCGCCATATTTAACAACATAACGGAAAGCAGTCTCCACCCTTGCCCGCCTTTAATGACCAAAGACTTGTCTTTCTAAATAATTAAACTATTAAATATATCGTTTTCAATTTGACAAAAAGTTGAAAGTGTTGTTTTTATTAGAGCAGAAATTTATTTCAAGAAATTGAAGACAAGTTAAAAAGAGCTAGAATTTAACAAAAATTCAAATATATTCATTATTTTTAGGCATGAAAAACAACTTAGAAAAAAATCATCCTAAAAATAAAATTTAAAAAAATTCATCCTAATCCAATCTACAGATATTTAGACATGTTTTCAACACTCCTTCTCCTCTTACTAGCTGCAGACTCCTAGTTTGCTTCTCAATTCTTCAAATCTAGCTTTTGAAAGTGCTTTCGTTAGGAGGTATGTCATTTGATCGTTGGTCCTATAATAAAATAGACATATTTCACCTTCTTTCTACACTTCCCTTGAGAAAAATAATTTAATCTTAAAATTCTTAATTCTGCCATGAAAGGCAGGATTGTTTGAAAATGAAATGACAACTTGATTATCAACAAATAATTGAGCTGACTCATTTTGGTCCACACGTAAATCTGCAAGGATATTTCTTAACCAAAATGCTTGATTTGTAGCAGCAGTGGCTATCGTATATTTTGCCTCAGTTGTGCTTTGAGCTACAACATCTTGTTTCTTTGAATACCATGAAAGCACCCATGAGCCAAAGCTAAAATAGTGACTTGTTGTACTCTTCAAATCATCAATTGAACCTCCCCAATCATTGTCACAATATCTATGAAGTTTGAAATTCTCACAATGTGTGTACTTAATTCCATAATCTATAATACCATTGTCATATCTTACAAATCTTTTGGTAGCTTGAAGATGCACTTCAATAGCACAATGCATAAATCCTAAAAGCATACTTACTACAAACATAATATCAGGTTTAGTCATTGTAAGATACATTAAGCAATCAATTAGGCTTCTATAATAATGCTCATTCAATTTATCAACTCCTTTATCTTTGTTGAACTTTTCCTTCTAGTTCATTGAAGTAGTAGTGCTTTTGAAATCCTCGATATGAAATTTTTAAAGTATTTCTCGTGCATACTCCCTTTGGCATATGAAGACTCCATCTTTAACTTGCTTCACCTCCATTCCTAGAAAAAAGTCATTAAGTCATGGTCAAGCATCTCAGATACTTAGAGCATTTTAGCATTAAACTCCTTTTTTTAGCTTCCCATCATTTCCTATTATAAGCAAATCATTAGCATAAATAGAAACTATGATTAACTTAGCTTTTGTTTGCTTCACATATAATTTAGTTTCACTTAGACTTTTAATGAATCCAATGTTTGGAAGATGATCATCGATTTTGCTATACAAGCTTTAAGGGCCTATTTAAGACCATACAAGGCCTTTTCTAGCTGTAAACCTTCTCCTCCTATCTCTTAACTCTAAATCCTTTTGGCTACTCCACAATTATCTCCTCTTACAAATAACGATTTAAGAAAGAAATTTTTACATCTAAATGGTAAACTTTCCACCATTTATGCTTAATCAAGGCTAGAAATGTTCTAATCCTATCAGGGCATGCAACTAGAGAAAATGTTTCTAAAAAGTCTACTCCGGATGCTTGAATATATCCCTTCACTACTAATTTAGCCTTGTATTTATTTATAGAACCATCTACATTAAGTTTGGTTCTATAGAAACATTTAAGTCATATGGGTTGTTTGTGTTATGGTTTATCCACGAACTCCCATATGTCATTTATTTCAATCATCCTAAGCTCTTCTTTCATAGCATCTATCCACTTGTCCTCCTTCTCAACTTCTTTGAATTCTATAAGTACTAGGACAACAACATTTCTTCTTTCCTAAATTTTAGATAAGGGACTTGTATCTCTGACTAGTATGCCATTTATAACATCATCAAAATGTACTGGAATTTTTGAAAATTTTGTTTTCATTGGCTTTTCCCAACTCCTCCATGAACTTGACATCTCTGCTTACATGAATCTTTCCATTTTGTGGTTGAAAAATTCTATAAGCTTTGGAAGTGTTGTTGTACCTAATGAAAACACCTAGTTCAACCTTTTTATCAAGTTTGTCTCTCTTAACCTGTGGCACTTACGAAATAATAAACACAACCAAAAATCTTGAGGTTTTGTAAAATCTGGATAATAACCAAACCAGGCTTTGAATGGAGTTTTTGTAGATAAAATTCTGGTCGGTATTGTATACAACAAAAATAAAACAGTGTTTGCAACCTTTGCCTAAAATTTCTTTGGCAATTCCTTTTCATGCAGTGTACACATTGTCATTTTCATAACATTTTAATTTTTTTCTCACTTACACCATTTTGTTGTAAGGTGTAAGGTGCAGTAAGTTAGTGTTCGATACCAAATTCTTCCCAAAATTTGTTAAAGACTTCATTTATGCATTCTTTCCTATTATCTGATCTTATTGTATACAACCTGCATCCACTTTAATTTTCCACAAAGGCTTTGTATTTCTAGAATACATTAGCAACCTTGGATTTGGATTTAAAGAAATAAATTTGGGATATTATGATAAAATCATCAATAAATGTACTATAGTATTTATTAACATTTAAAGATAATGCCTTTTTAGGTCCTCCAACGTCTATGTTCACCAGCTGTAACTTGTGTGTTGCTCTCCATTGTGTTTAAGGGAATGGTTTTCTAACTTGCTTTCCATATTAACAAGCCACACAATCAACTAAATTTTCTTTAAGTAATGGGACACCTCTTACCAAGGCATATTTCTACGTGTAGAGAAGTCCAACATGATGGAAATGTCCAAGCCTCTTGTGCATTAATTCAGCATTGATCACTTGCTCCTATATAGATTTTCACTCTTATTTCCAGCTTAAATGGATCTCTGCCTTTTACATCTTTGATCAAGCACCATTTGTCTTCAAATATAACTTTGAAGCCTTTTTCAACTAGTTGTGCAATAATAAGCAGATTATGATCAATATCAGGCACATATAAAACATAAGTGATATACTTTAAACTTACCATACTCTCATTAACTACAGTTCCTTTTCCCTTGATAGAGATAAAATCACCATTTCCAAATTTCACTTCGGAAATAATGGTTTTATCAAGCTATTTAAAATGGTTATGGTCATTGGTGATATGGTTTGTATAGCCACTATTTATTAGCCAAGAATCATTAGAACTATTGCTTGTAGCAAAGCATATCGCAACAAAGAGCTGATCCTCTTATTTTTGCTCTATAAAAACCTTTACCTCAATTATTTCAAACTTGTAGATCTGTTTGATATGCCCCATATTACCGCACTTTCTGCACTTGACATCAGGCCTCCACCAACATTTTCTTTAAGGGTGATTTGTCCTTTTGCATTATGGACAAGGTGGAAAAGCTTAATCCTATTGCTTCTTGGAACCTTCAAGTTTTTTTTTGTTTTTCCTCTTATTATTCTTTGTCTTTCCCTCCTTTTGGGTTTTGTGCTTTTATATGAAAAGCTCTTTTTGCTACCTCCTCTTGTCTCATCATTCTTCTCTACTCTAGTTCTTACAAAGCATTTACTAATTTTCTTAAAGAGATTATTGATAAATCTTTAGATTCTTCCAACGAAGATATTTTAGATTCATATTTTTAAAGTATAGTCACAAGAATTTTCTACACAATTTTTTCATCAAGAGAATCCTTACCAAGAAGTAGTACCTTATTAATAATGCTTAGCAACATATCAATATAGCCTTTAATAGTCTCTGTCTCCTTCATCCTCTACATCTTAAATTCTCCAATCAAGTTGAGCGCTTACATACCTTTGGTTTTTTCACTGCCTTGATATTCAAATTTGAGATAATGATAAATACCTTAAGTAGATTCATAATCCATGTAAAAATCACACTTGACACAGTTTAAAAAGCAAAGTTATCACCTTAGACTTTTTTGTCTTCCTCTCTTTGTGATTCTTCAACTACACCATTGTAGGATTATCTAATAATTGAAACACTATATAGTCTTCTTTACAGCCTCCTAAAAATCCAAAGATTCAAGATGAACAATCATCCTGATAGCCAATGCTTTATAGTTTTTACCATCAAAAACTAGTGCTGCAATAGTTGTAGATGTTATATCAACCTCCATTATGGTTTTAATGAACTTATAGATCCCTCAAAATGAAAGATTTCATACCAATTTGTTGTTATTAGATTAAAATTTTATTTTGAGAAATTGGAGTAGGAAGTTATACAAAGAATGATTTTGAATATTCATTGCAAAACTCCTTAAACAGAGCTAGAGTTTAACAAAAATTCAAATATAGTCCTTATTTTTAGGCATAAAATAACAACTCCTTAATCTGAGAAAAAGATAAAGTCATCCTAAAGATAAAAACAAAAAAAATCCAAAAGTTAAAGTCATCCTAAAGATAAAAACAAAAAAAAATCCAAAAGGTAAAGTCATCCTAATCCAATCTATAATTATTTAGGCACATTTTCAACACATGTCTATAATTCTACTAGGTTTTTGTCTTGTGTTTTATTTATATTCCATAATAGAATTCTTTGGGAAGCATATATCTTGACAAATTTTGTATAGTTTTTAAGAAAGTTTATATCCAATTAAATAAAAATATTTTAAATTATTTATAAATTACTTTTTATTGTAATTACGATGTTGGCATAATTTTTCTCCACATTTTTAGATCTCAATGTTATCGTATTTTTCTCTTAATCAATAGGGCTTTCACTTTTCATTTTTAAATAATTTTATTTAGGTGAAAATGATATACTTTGGCTTCATTCATTTCTATTCTAAGAGTAAATATGGCCAAGTTCCATCATTTGCAAGCTCGTTTTCTTCCATCTTTTCTTTATCTCCGTCAATCTCTAAACTTCCTCTTTTACCTACCAATTCTTTATTGCATGAATGGACCCCAAAACCTCCTCTCCTAAAGTCTTTGTCCTTTTCCTTTCCCCTAATGCCATTCAAGTCACTTCATCTTCAGATTTCCTACTTTCTAACTAAGCAACTATTAACTCTATCATCATCACCATAATTATCTCTCCTTAATTGGTATCGAGTCCTTAAATTGAAAAAATGATTCAGTGTTAAGTGATGGGAGATGTTGCTTCTTCCTCCAATCAGGTTTTTCCATCTTCTAGATGTCTTTACCATTGTTACTTCTCTATTAAAGTTATAAAGGTAGGAGCCTTTAAATAGAGCTCCTTTTTTATAAACTCTTTTACTAATAAATGCCCCTTTTTTGCTCAAGTCCAAGCTTAGGTAGCAACCTCCTGAAAAATGTTGAGATTAAAATGAACTCTTATTAATAAAGAAGACATTTTTACCTTCAAATCAACTAGGAAAGTAATATAACCAAAGTCCTTAACTTAGGCCCCTATTACATTCAAGAGAAACCAATTATGCGTTTTAGCAGTGGAAGCCCATAATGGATCTTTCCAAGACCAATACAAGGTATTCTCCCATTTAGGTTAATTTCTATAATATATCTCTTAAGTATTGGTCAACCTTAAGGCTCAATTATCTTATTAGCTCGTTAAAAAAGCCTCTATACTTAGATGAAAACATAACATGTCTTAAAAGGGTGAAGCCTCTATATGTAAATAAAAACATAATAGGTTTTAGAATAATAAGATGCGCTCATGTTTATATGGAAATAGGCACTAAAAAGTCTTTACCTAACACATTAAAGATCATAAAGTTAAATGACAAAGGCTCCTTAATTGATTTAAAAATTAAGTTACCATATTAGTGGAGACCCCTTAAACTAGATCTCATAAAATTTTAGTAGTCAACTAGTATGAGTTCTCCTAAATAGAAATTCTAATAAGTCTATGAAAACTGTTGAACCTGAAACACAAGAAAATAATAATACCACTTTATAAGCCTTAAAATAATGGGTAATATTGTTTACAAAAATAATGAGATATAACTTATAGACATTGTTAAAAGAATGGGTAATGTTAAATATAAGTGTTTCTAACTCTAATGAAGGCAAACTAGTATCTAGTGGAAGATTAATGAAAGGGTTTAAAACATATCCTTTAGGCAAGAATAAAAGGCTAGCGATTAGGATGCCCCTAAAGAGAGCTAATTTGGAATGTAAAAATGGAAATATTCTACTAAAGATTGAACTTCCTATCATTGAGTTGACCAAAAAGCCAGGAAAGAACAATGGCACTATACCTAATTGTAAATCTTAGTGAAAGACTTGAGCATGGATCCCAAAGGATTAAGATTGGTAGGACATTTTGGAAACCTAGGTAAGAAAATAAAAGGAAATGGAAGGAGGGAACTACTTGCTATATGCTATATGATCATAGGATGGAATATAAAGAGCCTTAATTGACGTAATAAATAAGAAGTCTTAAAAAATCCCCAAAGCTGAAGAAACCTATCAAAGTAGGTTTTCTGGAAACAAAAAGAAAGCTTAACCATCTTAGCACCAAGACTCGATTTTTAGATAAAAGTTAGTGAACCTTAAGTAATTACTTGACTCACTACAATGGAAGGAATTCTAACATATGATCTAAAGGAAATGTTAGTCTTATATTCTCACTTTTTAAAACAATTCCTCTACTAGAAAACAAAATTTATCCACTATAATCCAAAGGTTTGTGTAACTTTTGTTAATGATACCAATTTTGCATTCTAAATATTAGTTCTTTAGGAAATTTATATAATTGTATAAGAATATAAGGGATTCATAGATGATACTAAGAGATTATGATTGCATCACATTCAAGAATCAAGTTTAAGACCTCTCAGTAAGAGAAATTACACTGATGATCTCCTAGATTGCTTAACTTAAATAATGCTTTGGATATAAAATATAAGGAATAACTTTACATTTAGAGCAACAACCAATGAAGAGCCAGCTTTTAAAGGAAAAAGTTAGATAAATCTATGGTAAATCTTGAATGGATGATCTAGTTCCCTTTTATCAAAGCTTTATTCCAGACTCTTGTGTGCTCAAACCATTCTCCTGTAGAAATCTTAGTGTCAACTTCTTTATTTTCCAAGACCTTCCTTTTCAGTTTTTTCAATCACCTTACTAATATGCCAAGCTTTCAAGACTCAATTCAAAACTGTCTCTAAGTAAAAATGAGTGTTTTTGAAAGTTTTAAATGCTTGAGAAAGATGTAGGCAATTAGAAAAGAGCTCAAAGAGCTCTACAAGAGGAGTTATTATAATAATAACAATGTTATAGAACTGAGGAACTTTTTATTCAAACCAAAGAACTTATTTATCTTAATATAATGGATGACCATATGAGGTAAAGGAGAAACAAGCTTTCACCATCTTCAAAAATTCCTTAGGAGTTTAACACTAAATATTAAGGCAAGAATCAATGATCCTTTAGTTGAAAGAGGGGGACCTAAGTACTAACTTCTTTTATAATACTATCTTTGCAAGAAGGAACACTAACAAGATTATCTCTTTATCTAATTCTTCAGTAATATAGTACTCATCCTAAGAGGCATTAAACAATTTGACTCTCATTTATTTATACAAAGGCCTTGGATAAAAGTCTAATCTTAACTCTCCTATGTAGGCTCTCAAGTAATATATCAACTTTACCATTAACTAAGAACAAACTTAATGACATCTTAGGGCCATTAATAGGGAATGATATTGAAATGGTTATATTTAACATGAATATAAACAAAGCACTAAGGCCAAATAGTGTTATTAGTTACTTTCAAAAGATGTGACACCTAATTGGTGATACTGTTAAAAATGCTATCTTTGATAATAGAAAGATTTTGAAAGACAAGAATATCACACACATTTGTCTTATCTTGAAAGTTCCTAATCCGTTAACTCTATAAGATTTTAAATTTATCTCCAGTTGCAACCTAATTTACAAGTCCACATCCAAAATGTTTTCTCTCAGGATTTAACCAATTTTATATTCCTTGGTCAACTTTAAATAAGAAGCTTTTTGGCATAATAGTAGAATAGATGACAATACTATAGGACTTATTTAAGAACTATGATTGAAAGAAAATAATAAAAATTTGAGCCTTGAAAAATAACTTCAATAAGGTATTTAATTAAGTCAATCAGTGATTTATCTTTTAGACCTTAGAAGCTTTTAGATTCCCTAAATAGTTCGTAGAATAGATTAAGCAATGAATAACCATTACTTCCTTTAGTATCTAGTTAATAGAGAGGCCACTAAAAGAGTTAGGAGATTTAGGGGACTTAGACAAAGAGATCTTCTTTCCTTAGACAAAGAAATAGACACTACAAGTAGGATCGTCATGGAAGGATCTTCAAGTTAGGTTCATTTGTGAACATATATTATTTGCAAGCCTCCATGTCCAGTATAGCAACATCTAGTAGACAATCGATAATTAATGAAGTCAATGAGCTTTGAAGCACAATGCAAACATTGGCAACTCCATTGCAACAGTTGATGGAGTATATAGCTCAGCTTCGTAAAGAGATGGATGAGTTGAAGGAGGGAGATAGCACCTCAGAGCATTCGCGGTCACCAGGACAATAGTGTACTTGTATTCATTTCATTTGAATTACAAATACTTATTATGTATAATTTAATGTTTTTATTATCAATTATGATAGTTTTAACTTTATATCATCAATCTAGTTTTTGTTTAAACAAATTCAATGTATAAACAAATTAAAATATTTTGCACAAATAATTCATAACTGTTTAAATTGTGCATCAACCATAAGATCATCAAATAAAATTTAATGATGGGTTTTCTAAAAAAATTAAAAAAATACTGACGAAAACCAAAAATGCAT
>JANIHY010000004.1:29567544-29580832 GCA_027479065.1 Erythroxylum brevipes | reverse complement strand
CCCTAATTTTGCCGCGATAAATTCCCTCCAAATTTAGCGACGAATATTATTTCTGTCGGTAAATAACTCAATTTTAGGAAAATGTTTCCGTTGCTAAATTTCCGTCGCTAATTTGCATTTTTCTTGTAGTGCTCAATGTTGAGAGTTAAGCTTCTCCTTAAGTTTATAAAGCTTCCTCATACATATATATTGTTTGTGACCTTGAGTATTTTGGTCAAGACCCCTTTGTAATACTTCCTCAGAAGCATCCATATCTGCCATATAGTTATTGAACTTGAAGAGAGACTTTCATTTAACAATGTTGTTTATAATGTACACTACTATAGGAGAATGGTCTGAAGACTAAAGGATTGTTAAAGGGGTTTTTACTCTCAGAGAATGCCTAGATTCATTCATCACTAACTAATGTTCTATCTATCTTCTTCATAAAATCCTTCTTTTTTATTATTTCACTATGTATAGAAGTTCCCTCTATTCTCAAATTAGTAACCTGAATATTTTCCACACTCTTTCAAGTCCTTTGAGTGATTCTTGATATAAAAGTTACTTTTAACTTCAAAAGGATGTAACATGCCATTAAAATACCCTAGGAAGATTTGGGGAACATTAATTGTTAATGAATGCCTTTAAGCTTAATCCAAAGATGGATCCTTTAAAAGATGAGGTTAAATGCATATATGGAGGTCACTTGTAGTTCAATCTATTCCTAGTTCAACTTAACTTGTTACACGTATTAGTTGATATGCTATTATAGAATTTTAATCTTCTTTATATCAAAAGCAATAATTATTATACCATTATAATAAATTTGATAAATGGGGATGACTTGCTAATTAATTCCTTAAATGTTTTCCTTTGTCCCTTTTCAATTTTGTTTTAAAAACTAAAAAGAAAAGACCCATTGTCATAAATATAATACTTAGAGCTAGATGCTTTGTAGGGTAATTAAACCCTCTTACATTCTATGAGATTATTTTCATATTGACGGATAGGGAATATAACTCATCTTTTTTCCACTTGAATTTCTTCTAGTAGCCATTTTGAAATTATTTCTAGGACCAAATCTGATTGATCATTAGGAAAAGAGTAGCTTAAAAATTCTGTTTAACTGAGTTACCTTTTTTCCAATAATTTTGACATTATTAACATGACCAAATTCTTTTTTAGTTGGTTAAGGATAACTCTTTATACCAAAAGTGTTTGAGGGATCTCTTTTTGCCTTTGCAACTAAATTTAGGGCTATAAAAGCTTTAACATACTCTATTGTGGCACTTAAGTTCGAAGTTTGAGAGACTAAAATAGGTGCTTCCACCATATTTTCCTCATTTTCTTTGGTAAAGGATTTTGAATCCACTTGCTTTAACTCTTGATAGTCTCTTTTTATAAACTTTCTCCTAGTTGGTTTCCATATTTTCTATTAGAGGAACTAATCACGTCATTAAGTATAACAAACAATGATAGAATCTTGAAAGAGCTTATCACTCTCACTTAGTCTTAACAATGTTATTACTTTAAGAAGATCATGACAGATATCTACTAACATGCAAACAATAGAACAAATAATTTTTTTGGTACTTATTGTGTCTTCATCAAGACATATTGGTTTCCCAACATAATTAGCTAGATAGATAAGTCTCTCGGTGGTTTAATACTTTAAGGCACATTGTATCTATTATTCCGATTTGTTACCTAGTTCAATTTAAGATTATGCATTTGTAATCCTAGTCTCCACCTCTGAATGAATAATGTCTTGTTTTAGATGTCATGGACCTACCTCTATTATCTTTTGAGCAGAAGTTTCCAAACTTGAAGAGAAATATATTTACTTCATTTAGTGATACCTCAACTAGGCCATATTGTCTTCATCGAAGTTATGCTCAAGCTTTTATCACTAGGAATGGGAACCTTTTTTTCTAAAAAGAAGCCAATAAGAGTAGTATCCCATCTAGATGCACCCTCCTTCAGAATCTCAATTGGAAGCATTATTATCCAACTTCTCTAGAGGATAATAATGTAGTTTTAGATCAGTTGTTGAGTCCCCCTATAACCTAGAGTTAAAAACTTTTGTTATTAAACTTGCACGAGAATTATGAGGCTAAGTCTTCAACTGTCAATGGGAGAATAGGTTTGGAACAACATGTGACAAGAACAAGTGAGGTACGAACAAGTGATGGAGAGGATGATTAGTTCTTTGTTAAAGTTAGGAAGCTTTGTGAACTCATTGGTATTAGGCTTAATATATTACTAAAAAAAGGAAAAATTAAGGTGAAAAGTAGAAAGAGAAAGTTTGGACTAGCATGAATGGTAAAATAAAATACGGCAAAAAAAGTACTAAAAAAGAAGCGTGCAGTAGCAAAGAGAGGTTGGAATAGAGTCAATTTGTTAGTAAAGTTGAGAGGAGTAATTCTATGAGCAATTAGATAGGTGAAATGGGAAAGAATACAAGAATAATTTGGACGAGAACTCGTTGGAAATTGAGAGAGACAGTGAACTAATAAGCATACTAGAACCAAGTAGGATAACCAAGAACCAGGAAGCAAGTCTACGACAAACCATCAATGAATATTAGAAGGAGATTGAATATTTTTTATAAGAAATAATGTACTAATTATTTTAAATTTACTTAAATATAAGAATTGAAATAGTTCAAGAGTGCAAAAGATATACATATATATTGATATAAGTGATAATAAGTCAAACTCTTAAATAGTTGTCGTAACAATAAATTTATTATCTATTATAACTTTTTAATTAGAAATTATATTGATGTTTAATCTAATAATTTAGCATGTCAGATATAAATTAAATGCTATAAAAGAAAGAACAAGGTTACTTTTTCTTTTTTAAAATTTTATGTCGCTATATACTATTAAAATTTCTACGAATCTAAATTTTAATAAAAGGAAATATAAAAAATAATTCTCACTGATCTTTTAGAGCCTAAATAGATCCTTAAATTCGATGAACTCAACAAAAGTCTGCGTAAAATCACCGTATGGACGTTGGCGATTTGGAAATTTTGAAACAAAATTCGTTCAATGAATCAAGCTTGGAACTTGGTATTATAAGGAAAGTTGGAAACTAAATTTTAAGATAGTCGGCTCGGCTGGTTAACATTGAAAATCGTAATACTTTTTTAGTATAGAAATTCAGTGCCAGAAAGTTTGTACTCCACTAAAATAGAGAGAAAGGACAACTACAAGTTTGTAGCCAAATTGACATTTGTTCAGCATCGATCATTACTGTGAAAGGAGTCAAAGAAAGAGGCGTAGTGGTTTTCAACTCTCATCTCCTGACAAAAGATAACAGCTTTCAACTTGGTAAAAATTGTCGTCCTGAGATATTTTATTCCACACAAAAGCTACTTTCGACACCATTCCCAGTCAAAACACGAGTGACTTTGCTCTCACTGTAGAAAGGTCACCCTTGGACCTGGCTTTCTGTATACCCTAATTTCTCTTTAAGCCACACGTGATTTCTTTCCTATTTGTCGTTTATCCTAATCACGACTCTAAGATAGTTGGAATACAATATCAAAATACTAGACATCAATTTTGAGAATGACCTGTTATTATAATTACATTAAGTTCTTATACATCCCTCTTATATATTTCACTTCTATCCCACTGAAGGAATTCAAAACCTTTTTTTTTAGAGATAAAAATTTTGTCTTAAATCATGGGTGTATAAAAATTTGATTTAGTCCCCATCAAAGAGACTTGCAATTCCAAAGCTTTCACAAACTAAATAACTCAAGATACATGCATCTTCTTTAAATTCAAGCCACATGGCTAAACTTACAGTCATGTACTTCGTTCTGGAGTGAGGACCTCATTATTCGCCTTGGGTCAACGTGAATGCAAGGAAACCAGAATGAAAGTTCCACTGCGTGATGTCAACATTCTTACGCTTGAATGTTACTTTTATACTGAATATGTTGCTTGGTTGCAACCTCATGCCAGTTCTGGGCAAATAATTTGTTCCCTCATTTTTCTTGTTCCCTCATTTTTCTACAATATGACATGCAAAACTTATTCTTTAGCTCTTTGCTTGTTTCGGAATCTTCTATAATTTGCTCTTTTATTATCTCATATGTAATGATAGCCAATGCGAATGGGTGAAATTTCCAGGAAGGTTTAGATGAATAAGATTCAATAAACGAGTTACTTACATTAGGGAAAGACTTAATGTCCACGTTCTATAGGCATTGCATCCTTATACTCTCCATATCGAGCCAGTGAACGAACATTCAGAAAATAAATGGTCCCTTGATTCCATTGCCTCCTTGTATAGAATGCAATTCCCATTTAAGTTCAAGAATAGTAATTTATCCAACTTACGAAGTCTATTCTTCATTGCCAGCTAGAGAAGGAAGGTTGAGCTAGGCCTTAAGTGCTTACTTACTCCACACCACCTTATGCCAGGCTACATTAAGATCATTGGAATGAAGTCTTTTCCTATTAAGTTAATTTGAGAACTTTTGAATAGGCAAACTACACAATTGATAACTGTCTTGTGGGGCTGTGTTAGGATGATAAAGGATTTAAATGTTATATATGCTCAGAAAAATGTACCCATTGATTGTCCATAATTATTATAGACAATTTGGCCTGGTCTTGGAGTCCAAAGAATACTTCCGCAGGATCAGGAATTTGAGTGAGAGGTCCAAAACCTTTCTAATTATCATACCATATAAATGCGTTCTTCCATAATGTTGTTTTGATATATCAATAGTCTACCATTTGGACTTTTGATTGAACAAATCTTGTTAGGGTTCTTCCTGGCAACTAGAGAGTTAAAGAAGAAATTGGAAAATCTATCTCCTGCTTTAATCCAAGTAACCTTGGCTCTTTGTTGAATAAGAGATGAATGAACATGAACAACCCTTAGGTAGTATTCCAAGTTGATTTGTTTCTTTTAAAGAAATGTAAATTCTCTAGGGTTCAAATATAAGAAGAATTGAGAGGAAATCATTTTTTTTGGGATTAACAATATTTTTTTTTATTAGGAAATCTTGTTGCATTTAACCTTTTCAATTTCACCTTAATAGCTTTAAGCTTTTTGCTATAGACGAACTGTTTGTTTCCAAAATCCAGAATCGATGACCTTCCCTAACAACCTCATCAAACCCCTATACTTTGACTAGGAAATTATTAAATTTGAATGTATGATTTCTAATTATCTTCTAGAAAATGGAATCAATTAGAATTAAGGTATGACAAAAAAAATAAAGGTTCCACATAAGTAGTTTACTTTTAGGGAACTATGATAATCAGCCAACTTTAAACAAAGCCCTATCAAGCCTTTTCCTTATAAACTAATTAGATTTTTATGTATTGCTCCATATATAAGAGTATCTATTATTCTTTAGATATCTCACTCTCAGTTGTTCCACACATTCATTGAAATCCCCATTATTGTTCATCATATTACAATGGCCATTAGCCTCTGATCAGAGAGAGCAAAGTCGAAGTCACCACAAATAATCTAGGGTCCAAAGCATGTACCTTGAATTCTCTTTAAGCTGGACCATAGACTAACTCTCTGAAAAGCCACGTTGAAGCCATAGACAAAAGAGAAGTAAATTGTTACCCTTTCCTAAATAAAATGCAGTTAAATGCATAAATTTCTCACTTGAAAACCTTTCTTCGAACTCCACAAAATTCACATTATAACCAATAATGATTTTTTCAAATGAGCAATGTTGACGATTGGAGACAAATTTCTAATAGAACCACTTCTCCAATTTATTCAAATTCTCAAACCTAATCTTGGTTTCTAAGAGTACTAGAATTAGAGACTTAATCCCCAACACAAAATTCCATAAAACATTAGGCTTGTTTGGACAGTTAAGTCCTCGTACATTCTATATAATGATTTTCATGTTAAGATATTTTTACCTTTGGGACCTTTCTTCTTATTACTTATTTGAATCCTTTTGATGATCACATTTTGAAATTGACTCTCCTCTAACCCCTTCTCAATTGATTAGCCAAGCTAACTAAATGAGGTACAATATATTAATTTCATTCTAATTTGACTTAGTCTTAATAATGCTATCATTATTCTGAGTAGGGAAAAAAAGATTGTTGATAGTAGCTACTAGTATAAATTAAATCATTTCCTCCACATTATTATTTGTTGTATCAATGTTCCTTAAATAATTTGAATTTTCAATAGTTTTATAGTCTTTTCTTGGCGTAGACAAGTCTAATAAGAGAGTAATAACATTATATAATCGCATTAGTTCAATATAATCAACCCTCATAAATAATTTTCCTGTTGGTTTCTAGACTTTCCTTTGTAGTTGTTCAGCAACATGCCAAAGGCCAACTTTGAAATTTTTGTTAACTTATCTTAAGAGGAGAAAATGAATAGATTAGATTATCCTCAAATTAAAGTATTGCCATCAAACTCTGGCTCTCGATTGATTCATTGCTAATATTTGGATCACAGCGAAGGGTGGTCTGTGTTCCATGAAGAACTTGTCAAGAGTGGTTTTCTATCTATGTGCTCCTACTTTTAATATCTCTAGATCTAGTAATATTATAGACCTATGTTCAATTTTTATGGGAGGATTGTAATAAAGAGTGAGATTTGAAGATTCACGTACCACCTATTTCTAGCTCCTGTTCTAAGAAGTTTTGTTCAATTAAGGAACTAAGGGTGTTGTTGGGGTTGAAGGTTTGATTAGAGGTGTAGTATTTTGGGGTGGGGTAGAGATAAAAGATGGTGAATCTTGGACGGTAAAGGTGGAAAGAGTTATAGAGTTACAGATTGCATCGTAGAAAAAGGCAAAATAGCTTTTGTTAGGAAGAAAGTAGAAAATTATCATTACTAAAAATGGTAATATTAGTTAGGCGAGAAAGATTAAATGGTGATAATACCCTTCAGGAGAGATGAAGGATGAGGAAAAAAGGAGATGGTGCTAATAAGGAGTGCTCAAAATCCATAAGCACCAGAAGAAATGGGGGATGGTATGTGAAGCAAACTAAGAGAAGAGACGATGACGAGTGGGAAACAAAAGAGAAAAGCTAGATTAGGTAACAAGGGAATCATGGTGAGTGAAGGTGTTCGTAGAGAGAAGTGAATTATGGTGAGAGAAGCTAAAGAATATGTCTTTTGATTAAAAACACTTAACATTTTTTCTTTGTTATGTTTCAAAGAACAAGGAATCCAATACTTATTCAAACTTATTAATTTATTTATTATTGTGATGTTATATTTAAGAAACAAATATAATGATTCAAAGGAGTTAATATTAAATTTTCAATTTTTTCGAAATACTTAATTATAAACGGAGTTTGAAAAAGGAATTATTAGGATGCTATTTAATGTAATCAAATCTTTTACATATTAAATAATGTGTATACTTGTGTCTATAAAAATAACAAAATACTAAATATAAATAGTAAAAGGTACAATTTTCCCCCTAACATTTAATGAAAAGTTTAATATGATCCTTGTTATCTCTGATATTAGTTTACCCCCTAATGTTTTCAAATAGAGCAATTGCTCCCAAAATTGCTCACTATATTACCCCTCCGTTAAATAAATGTTACATCACTATTAAGTTGGGCTACCGAGGCATGCCAGAAAAGGTTAGCTGTCAATATGCCAATTAATGTATAATTAAATATTAGTTTCTTGTTTTTATTTTTATTTTTCTTCATAAACTAAAATCCTAAAAATTAAACCCTAAAACCCAAAATTTCCCTTAAAACCGAACACTAATTGCATTTATATGCAGCAAATCCCTAATACATAAGGATTTATAAGAAACTTGTTTCTTTCATTCCTATATCATCTTTGATTCTTCTTTAACTAATGAGCATTTGTTCTTCTTTGTTCTTCTTCCTCTAGTGGGGGATTATTCATGGTGATGCCACATATCCTTCAATTTTGTAATTGTTAGGTATTCTTCTCCATGAATCAAGCGTTGGTGCATAACTAGAGTTTGGGTTAACTTGAGTAGTCTCTAAAATTATACCTTTATCTAAACATAACTTTAACTATACCACCTTTATATACATGTAAAATTCTCGTATAACATAGAGAATGAAGAAGAATGAACATAGTGTTAGAAATTGATAAAAAAGTTAGAGGGTAATGAGGTTTCAATATGTGCATATATTTGTTAGTAGCTTTACAAAAGTGATGAAGAAAGGAAAAGAATAATTTAATATCCTAGAGTCAAACTAAATGTTTTTAATGGTCAACTACATATTGGTAGGTTAAATGTTACCATATGTCCATTTTATTTTCTCTTAAATGAAGAAAATAACTTCCTAATTTTTTTCCATAATTTTTTTAGCAATAATTAATAATGTCATTGATAAAAGTAAGTGTGAACTCCATATTGAATATTATTGTTATTTGTTGAATGTGTGTGTTTCCAATATAGTTCCATTTCCATTATGTATAGGATATTTATTTGCTAGTGATTGACAATTATTTCCATGTTGTTAATTGATGATTATGCTTCTTATTGTTGCTTAGTTATATTATGGCTTATAGTAGAAAAATGTAGTTGTTGGAATTGGAGACATCATTTTGTGGGTTTTCAACTAACAATAGTTCTTCAGCTAGCATTCAATTCTTATGTGGATCTAACGCTTATTAAAAGAATTCTTAGAGTGAAAAATTCCTGGCATAGTTTTTATAGGGGCCTAAAATATCTAGTTATAAAAATATTTTGTTATGATATTTAATAAAGGAACAAAAATAAAATAAATGTGTTAATGAATGTTTATTTTAGTGATTCTTACAAGGTTAGGATTAGTATGTTCTTTCATCAACATGATGAGCCCTTTCTAGATAAAGTTATTTATGTTATTCAAAGATCATTGAATCATATAATAGTTGAAGAACTATTATATTATGGCATATAGCAGAAAGAAGAAAATGTAGTAATTGGGATTGGAGACATCATTTTATGGGTCTTCAACTAACAATAGTTCTTCAGCTAACATTCAATTCTTATATGGATCCAACGCTTATTAAAAGACTTCATAGAGTGAAAAAAATCATGGCGTAGGTTTTACAAGTGCATAAAATATCTTGTTAGAATATTTTTTTATGATATTTAATATGGGAACAAAAATAAAAATAAATGTGTTAATAAATGTTTATTTTAGTGATGATTACAAGGTTAGGATTTGTAAGTTCTTTCATTGGCATGATGAACCCTTTCTAGATAAAGTTGTTTATCTTATTCAAAGATTAGTGAATGATAATGCTAAGTTAAAGCACTAATGAACATTGAGTTACAGAGGCACAATGAAGGTGAGGTGTGTAAAGGAGTTATTAGAAAACCATATAAGGAGGAACGAAAGGAAAATATTGAGTTAGATGAAAAAAATTAAAAAATGATAATAAATTGAAGCTTGCTATGAGTGACAACTTGGAGGTGAAAAAGATATTAATGGCATATATTATTATTATTATTGTTTACATGTCAATGTGTATTATTGTTAATGTAATATTCTTTATAAGAGTTCATATATTAAGAATATTTTATTTGAATGGGGTTAATATAAGAAGTACTTATATTGTACATGAAACTTTAATTAATATATTTCAGTTACTCCATTCATATGTAAGGACATATGTAATTACATTCAAATTGAAGTTTAAATTGTGACATTATACTTAAAACAACAATCATAGAAAAACAATATGCAAAGTTCTATTTAACAAGCATATGAACAATGTGAGAATCATAAATCTTTAAGCCTATGATGATACCCCTTAAGTTGCACAATCATTCTCCTCATTGTATAATTTCTTTAATTAGAGTTTTAGTCTAGTATCATATGTCTCATACAAAGTTTTTAAATAATTTATAAGAAAGATCAACCTAATTCTAGTTATCATACTAAATAATAATAATTCCTCTTTTTTATCTAATTTTTCAAATATAGTGATTTTGTATAAAATTAAATGACTTTTATAAAATTAAAGACATAAATAAAAAAGGCAATTCAAGTAGTCAAGCCACAAACCATAATAATTACTTCCATATTAAGCAAGTCATTGATTATCTTAAAAGTTTGTCCACTTTGTAAGGGAAGCTTCTGATAAAGTTTAATTCATCTACCAAATAGTTCAAGAATAAAATCTTAGAGAACCTTTTTTAAAAAAATAATGAATATATTATTGCCATGAAAGGCTAAGCAAAGATTGTTCATAATATGTACAATATCATCAATAAAATAAAAACAAGTGATAGAAGACAAAATTTAGAAAACCATATTTATAAGTAGGACATTAGTAATCTTGTTTAGTATAAAGGACAATTAATCAATTCTCTAATTGATAATCTATTATTGGCTGAAAGAGTGTTTCCCCTTATAAATGAAGATATGTGTTCTAATTTTGCTAGATATATCTTGTAATAGCCTCTTCTTAGTGTTGGCATTGTCATTGAAAATCTTTTGGTTTCTTTCATCTCATATTCCATAACCTAGATAAATAAAAGCCAACATAAAAGTCCATAACTCTCCTTCAAATTTCATCCTAGTGTTTAAGTTCCATTTGATGATGTAAATCCATAGAGTAAAGGAGTTGCTGGTATTGCAAAGATGAAGAATTGCTTTCTATAGTTATCTGTTGTAGTGACATTGAAAGTAGAGATGTTCTATACTCTCTTGTGATGATTTACAAAGAATACACCAATTAGGCATTTAAGAAAATTTTGCAACTCTATCAGAAATTAGGAGCCTATTCTTGATAGCCTATCATAGTATTATTGAAAATATAAGAAATTGATGCTTAATCCAAATTAGCTTATGCCAAGGAGTAGTATAGAGAGGACTGCAAAAGAGAGTTCTGCAGGACTTATTGACCTAGAGACTAGAAGAGTTAAGTATCCACCCGATACTAGAACCTCTAAGTTTTTATTTAAAATTTCAAGTAACGTCAATTTTTCATCTTATTAATTTATTATCATAACTTTCTAAGAGACTTCTGTATCTTTCCTTTCCTTCACCAAACCTACTTTGCCGTTTGTATCCTCTACCTTAAGAAAAATGAGAAGTTGGTCATTGTACTTAGTAAAGTACGTAAAATGTGTAGAGTAGGGCTTAAATATTTTGGAGTTTTCAACAGGTAAATGGTGAAAAATCCTTTAGAGTTGGGAGATTTGTGAAATAAAGTTGATAAATTAGTGTCATCTGCATGAAAATGACATTTATGTGTTTGTTCATAAATATTGGGTGGTTGGGAAGAAATAAATTCATTTATAGTGTTAAAATAGTTTTTGAAAAAAAAATGGTGTTTTGGTTATGTAAAATATTGAAAGCTTAAAAATCTAGAAAAATGTTCACTGAGTGTGCTTTAGTCTGTTAGCCGTAACTTTTCTTCTAGTTGTCAAATTGATTTGGATTAAAGTATAGATATATGGATACATTTCTTATGAAGACATAAAATTTCATTTCTGACTCTAAAAATCTCAAAAGTTCATAAAGTTATAAAGTTGGTCCAGTACGTTGGTGTGTGTAGGGAAAATTCGACTTCGCAATATAGGGGCAAATTTGGGATTGATATAAAGATATTTTAGCCAAGATTCCTTCTGTAAAGTTGTAGATCTTTCTTTTATTTTCCAACGGTATATAGTATGAAAATCGTGGACATCGGAGTCAAAAGTTATGATCCTTATAAGTGGAGATATTATGCAGAAGAAATGAGACGGAAGAAAATGAGACGATAGAAATGAGACAGAAGAAAATGAGACAGAAGAAAATAAGACGATAGAAATGAGATGGAAGAAATGAGACAGTAGAAAATGAGATGGAAGAAAATAAGACGATAGAAATGAGATGGAAGAAATGAGGCGGAAGAAAAAGAGACGATAGAAATGAGACGGAAGAAATAAGACGGAAGAAAATGAGACGATAGAAATGAGACAGAAGAAAATGATATGATGCCTTATGAAGTGAATGTAATGATTGAACGTAGCTTGATCTTATCATAGGATATATACCGGAATGATCTCTAGGCATCCCGGTGTGTACCCTACAGTAAGGGGGTGCTACAATAGTAGTGAAAGGGTGAGAGTAGCAAGTGAAAGATGAGAGAGCTAGGTTTAATATTAATGGAGGTAGATGTGTGTCATGGAAGTGAAGAAGGTAAAGAAGAAAGCCACATAGAAGAAAAAGAAGAAGAATGCAAGACTAAAGAAAACTTAATGTTCTTCTAAGTAATTAAGAGAACTATGGAATAAAGACATGGCTTGGCAAGTGACACTTGTCACTTGCCATATGTCCAATCTCTATAGGTTTAAACTAGGTTCTCTTATTTAACTAGTCCAATCAACTCTAATTTCTACTCCAATTGTCTTCCAATTTTTAATGACATTTGTTAATAAATCCTAAAGTCATTTATCAAAATTTTGATTGCCATTTGACTCTTATTTCTACTACCATTTATCATTGTCTTGCCACTTGGTATTTTTCCTAGTCCAAAAATACTCATAATTTTAAAAATATTCCAAATTTCACCAAAAATTATAAATCAATAATTATACTCTCTGAATCAATTTTCAATACATAAATTCCACAATTCTCAATACAATCACATTTATAAATTAGTTAGACCCAAAAAATGTTAATGAATGCATGTACAATCATTTTAATCTGTGCAATAATTAATATTCACATGTGTGTGTTTGTTATATTATGCATGAGCATGAAATAAACTTTCTAACTTCTCAATAATATCTCATGTACACTATTCTAAGGTTCTAACCCTTAACATGGGATAATAGCATGTTAAAATTCTCTCCTCCTTAAGAAATTTCATCTTTGAAACTCTTACTTGATTGTTTGAACAAGTGGGGGTATTGTCTCTTTATGTGCTCCTTCATTTTCCAAGTTGTTTCCTCACTCAAGTGATTCTTCCAAAGGACTTTCACCAGTGGAATTACTCGATTTCTTAGTTTTTTTGTTTAATATCCCGTTATCTTGATCAAATCCTCAATATAACTCAGATTACCAGCTATTTTGATCTCTTGAGCCGGTCACACTTGCCTTGGATCATATCGGTATCTTCTGAGCATACTCACTTGAAATACATTGTGTAACTGAGACATCTCATTTGGTAAAGCTAACTTGTATGGCAATGGTCCTATCCTCTCAATGATCTCATAAGGACCAATGTACCTAGGGCTCAGTTTGCCCTTTTTACCGAACCTTTGCACTTCTCGCCAAGGCAATTGTAGCGCCCCCTCACCGTAGGGTACACATCGGGACTCCCGACACGTATCCCACGATAAAGGCGCACTACCAGA